>CM049377.1:29705508-29723008 GCA_026937815.1 Etheostoma perlongum | reverse complement strand
GTGTGTGTGTGTGTGTGTGTGTGTGTGTGTGTGTGTGAGTGTGTGTGTGTGTGTGTGTGTGTGTGTGTGTGAGAGTGTGAGAGACTGTGTGTGTTTGTGTGTGTGTGTGTGTGTGTGTGTGTGTGTGTGTGTTGTGTGTGTGTGTGTGTGTGTGTGAGAGACTGTGTGTGTTTGTGTGTGTGTGTGCATCAGTTGCAGGGGGAATGGAGCAGTTGGTAAATGTGAGATATTCAAGTCACACACGTCTCGTCTTCATATCAGACACACGGACATGAATTTGACCTGTTCTCACTCGTGATTGGTCGGTGGCTGCACGCGGGGACTGCTGGGATTGTCGCGCGAGTAATGAAAATGCGATATGGGCCCCCCCCGGCTGTCAATCAATGTTTTCCAGTGATGCTGGCCCCTGATTGGTCCGGGCCCGTAAGCGAACAGCGTACCCTGCTTACCGACAGTTACGCGTCTGAATCTCTCAATTCTCATTGGCTACCAGCCAACGTGGCAGGTAGATTGACAGTGTTACCCGCCAATTGCCAAATTGGGTGGTCGGGTGTTAATTTCTGATCACATGATTCCCTGATCACAACACACAGCCACCAGCGCCTCTCTCCACAAAATAAATCTGAATATCGCATACTTTTTCGTACATTTTCCATAGTGATATTACACATCGTGATATTGCAAAAAAACGATATATGAGTCGGAATATCGTGAGAACAAAACAGAAGATTGAAATACAATTTGATATACAGTGAAGAAAATAAGTATTTGAACACCCTGCTATTTTGCAAGTTCTCCCACTTAGAAATCATGGAGGGTCTGAAATTGTCATCGTAGGTGCATGTCCACTGTGAGAGACATAATCTAAAAAAACAAATCCAGAAATCACAATGTATGATTTTTTAACTATTTATTTGTATGACCTTTTTTCACCAAGCTGCTTTGACATGTCCCCCGTAGCCCTTTCCAGCCTTGTGGAGGTGTACAATTTTGTCTATAGTGTCTTTGGACAGCTCTTTGGTCTTGGCCATGTTAGTAGTTGGATTCTTACTGATTGCATGGGGTGGACAGGTGTCTTTATGCAGCTAACAACCTCAAACAGGTGCATCTAATTTAGGATAATAAATGGAGTGGAGGTGGACATTTTGAAGGCAGACTAACAGGTCTTTGAGGGTCAGAATTCTAGCTGATAGACAGGTGTTCAAATACTTATTTGCAGCTGTATCATAAAAATAAATACATTGGTATTTCTGGATTTTTCTTTTAGATTATGTCTCTCACAGTGGACATGCACCTACGAGGACAATTTCAGACCCCTCCATGATTTCTAAGTGGGAGAACTTGCAAAATAGCAGCGTGTTCAAATACTTATTTTCTCACTGCCGGGATATATATATGTGAAGGTGGATACACAGGTTGTTGCTTGACCAGTGATGTTGCCCATTGTTAAAGTTTCCCACGAGGTGGTTCCTGAAATGGTTTTTGACCACCGGGAACCCGTGGTTCGGTGTGTGCGACCAGGATGCTGACTGGACACCAGGCCGGGTGTACCTTGGTGGATGTTGTTGTCAGGATGTTGGGCTCCATGACGCCGCTCGTTCGCCAGCCTTGATGAGACAAAAGGAAAAACACACAGATCGCATGAACGCACAGGATGGGCACTAGGGATGAAAAAATAATTGCCTGGCTTGATGAGACAAAAGGAAAAACACACAGTTGCTGGATGTCCCAGGATGGGCACCTTAGGATGAAAAATAATTGCTGGAACCTCTGTTCTGGTTTCTTGTCTTATTGTGGTAGTCTGGTTTCCTGTCTTCATTTCTTAGCCTGGTTTTCTGTCATGCCATTGTGATTATTGTGTGTTGACATTGTTGGTCTTGTCTTGTATATGTTGTGTTTCCTGTTTTATAGCGATAGTCTTGTTTTCTGTGCCTTAGATGTCCCGCCCTTGTGATTGTCTGATGTCTTCCGCCCGTTTTCCAGCCTTGTGTCCCCATGTCCCCGTGTCCCCTGCCTCTCGTTACCGCGTTATAAGATAAGATAATAAGATAAGACTCAACTTTATTGTCATTACACATGTACAGGTACAATGCAACAAAACACAGTTTAGAGAGTCTCTGAGCCGCAGCTATTTAAAGCGCCGCCACAATGCCGATCAGGGTTCAGTCTCTTGCCCAAGGACACTTTGACATGGGACTGCAGGGCCAGGGATTGAACCACCAACCTTCCGATTGGCAGGCAACCGCTCTACCACTGAGCCACAGCCGACTAAAACCATCAACCTTTGGATTTAGTCTTGGTGTTCCTGGAGCTCCAATCCGCACGTAACAAGCGAGCTAGCGTCACCGGGTCCACGTTCTGACGCTTATTGGCTAATGTTCTGTCAAAATATCTGTTAAAATACGCCCTGCCGGGCTCCCGGTGCGTTTTAGAACAGATTTTAAGATTTTATGGTTTTTTTTAAAGCTTTCAATGGTCTCACCCTGGAGGATTTGTCTGAGATTTGAACATTGCGGGAGCACAACCGGTCATTGCGGTCTTCAAATAAGTTGGTTTTAGAAGTCCCAAGGTCCAGGTATAAACGGGGGGCCGAGACTCTGGAACAAGTTACACCCCCCCCGATATTCACACTATTACAAATGTCGCTCTTTTCAGGTCCAAACTCAAAACATATCTGTTAGTCTGGCTTTTAATACGTAGCAGCAGTGTGAAAATTTAATTATTTTGTTTCTTTGTGACCTTTTCTGATTTTACTGTGTTACCATGTTCACTATTTCTATCGTACGTTGTGATTTTACGTATTTTGTTAAGCACTTTGGACCCTGCTGGTTGTTGTAAAGTGCTATATAAATACATTTTGATTGATTGATTGATTGATTAAAATACAAATATATATGATCCATTTGTGTTTTAAGTTAATTTAATGGTGAAAAACTATCGTGTGACTTCTTACCTTTCTAACAGTATATTAGTTTTAACTCTTTACTTTAGCTTTTACTTTACAAGAGCCGGCTGAAGTACGCCATTGCCGGAAAATCAGCCGTGGCCGTAACCGGACACCGCTGGAGACAGTTAGTTACAGAAAGTCCCATCAATGCTGTCAAAACTACTGCATTTCACTTCAGTCCTTCACAATAAAATACCATGCTTCAACAACTCTGAATTATGCAATAGGAGCTCCTTAATGTCCATTTCCGTAAAAACAGAAACTTTTTAGGAGGAAAATTCATCGCCCGAGCGTTCTTACATCTTTCCCTCATTTCATATGCTAATTAGACATCTAGATGTCCATGTACATAGAGGACAATTCATACGGAGATTGTATTGAAATGTAAAGTACTGAAAGCTCTGCGAAAAGACCAGAAAGTGCGTCAGGCTGAAGGTGTCCGGATATGGCTGATAGCAGCGAGTGGTGTCCCAACGTGGACACAGAGACGCTACTAGTAAATTTGGGTGGTGCAACGAGGCGGGCAGGCTTTGATCTTTCGAAATAACGATTTTAAAAATTTACAAAGACTATTTTTGGTAATTTCCTCTCTAACTGGGACGTTTTAGGACCGACTGGTGGGATCGCTGTGGACGAAGTAAACACGGAGGTCCACTGGTAAGAGATGAATGGGGTGTAACCATGGAGATAATGAGGTGTAACCACATATCAGCTGATTTAAATATATCTCGTTACTGTATTGTGTCAACAGTTAACTTCTATTAACCCTTGTGTTGTCCCCCCAGGTCAATAACTAACATATTTGACATTTTTGTCCCTTTTTCAGACTTTTTTTTTTTTTAAGTTTTCACTAACACCACCTAGTTTTACTACTTTTTGGAATTCATGGTCAACAACCCTAATTTATATAGAATTAGACCTAATATTTGAGTTAAAAAAGCAGAAATTATGAATTATTTTGACTAATAGTTAAGTGATCCACTGTTTTTGCAAAGAGCGTTGTATGGAATCCAATCCATTTTTGGTGGTAATTTGGTTAAAAAGAAACTCATATTTCAGATATAGACTTTTTTTTTGTTTTAAATGGGTCAAATTTCATAATATTGTATGAGGAGTTTTCGTCAGCGGGGGGTATATGTTCCTTCCCGAGACTATTCAGCAGAGCGGCCGTCGCTGCGTCCGGAGCTCGGCGCCGCCCAGGACGACTGGGATCGGTTCAAAGAAATGCAAAACAACCCAACGCGTTTTTTTTTTCCTCCTATCCCAGAATGCATGTGTAGTGTAGCCAGACCTTCCTCTGCAGCGCTGTGGAGACATCAGACTATTCCAAATCTTACTTGTCCATCTCAGCCTCGGTCTCCCACTCCAGCAGCGGCACTCCTCTCAGCTCGATGTGGATGTCATAGATGCCCTTGTTGAAGAAATCGCCGGTCCACTTGGCAACCTGATAATTTAATAATAATAATAATAATAATAATAATAATCAACACACAGCCATTTATCACGTGAACCCAACAGGAAACGCACGACTGCATCACACGCATGCCTGAACCTATGAACGCATCTCTTCACTTCTGATGAATTTCATATAGAGACCTGAAATCGTATTAATTCAACAACAACAAAAAACAGCACAGTGGTTAAAAAAATCGTGAAACACAGAGCACGACAGCGTACCATTAGAGTGATCATGATGGGCAGCCCGTATGTGATTTCATTGGTGGATTCGATGAGGATGACGGTCAGACTGATGGTCATCCTTACGACGCCTCCGAGGAAGGCGGCAGCTCCGATGAGAGCGAAGGTCCCGGAGTAGATGTCCATTCCCAGTTTCCTAACAACGGACAGACACACGGTCGGTAATAGCAATATTTAACTGGATCCAAAGCCGAATCCTGGATTCGGTGCATCCCTACTTTTTAACCCTCATGTTGTCCTCATGTTGTCCTCATGTTGTCCCCATGTTGTCCCCATGTTGTCCTATATCAATGTTCTTTTTAATTCCCCAAAATAACATGATTGATTCCACCCAACGCTCTTTGCCAAGTACAAATCTCTACTTTCATTAATTTTGGGGCGTCTTATTCAATTTTATAGCATTTGAAAAACAAATGGAAGTGTTTTTGAAATAGTATTGAGTAAAAGTTGACATATTCCAGTCTGTGATTATCATCAACATCCATTCCTTTAATTTTAGTCTCAATAATTCCTAATTTCTGCTTTTCTAACTCAGACATATATATATATATATATATGTATAATTTCCTATAAATGAGGTTTATTGACCATAAATTCCAAAAATATCTGTAAAACTAAAGTTAATAAGTTAAGGTTAAGTAGTGTTGAAAACGTCAAAAAAAAGTGACAAACTTTGGAAAAAAACGTCAAAAGTGTTGAAAAAAGGGACAAAAATGTAAAAAATGTAAAAAAAACATTGACAAAAAGCGTCAACAAAAGTGTTGATTTTCAATTTTGACAGGAAGACAACACGAGGAATAAATTTAAAAAAAAAAAAAATTAAAACAAACACTCGACCACTAGAGCCCGACCGAGAAAGCATTTTTAAGGCCGATACAAATATTTGGTTATTTAAAAATCCAATATGCCGACATATTGGCCGATATGTGATATAGATTTTTTTTTAAAATCCAGAAACACGTTACAAAACAGATTTCCATAACATTAGTTATATGTAGTTAATTATTAGTTAATAATGACTCAGTAAAATAATATGATAATTTGTTATGTCACAACAGAACATCAAAATATATTAAAGTTCTGATAAATAAAATGTAGACGTTGTAGAGCGTCCTCTGGTGGACAGTCTATGCAACGCCATCAGTAACAGGGACGTTGTAGAGCGTCATCTGGTGGACAGTCTATGCAACACCATCACTAACAGGGACGTTGTAGAGCGTCCTCTGGTGGACAGACTTTGCAACGCCATCACTAACAGGGACGTTGTAGAGCGTCCTCTGGTGGACAGACTATGCAACGCCATCACTAACACTAACTGTTGGGGCAACGCCATCACTGTTAGAGCGTCCTCTGGTGGACAGACTATGCAACGCCATCACTAACAGGGACGTTGTAGAGCATCCTCTGGTGGACAGACTTTGCAACGCCATCACTAACAGGGATGTTGTAGAGCGTCCTCTGGTGGACAGTCTATGCAACGCCATCACTAACAGGGACGTTGTAGAGCGTCCTCTGGTGGACAGACTTTGCAACGCCATCACTAACAGGGACGTTGTAGAGCGTCCTCTGGTGGACAGACTTTGCAACGCCATCACTAACAGGGACGTTGTCATTTTTTAAATATTCATTTATCAGAATCATTTTTGTCATTATAAATGATTCTGATGAACTAATATTTATTTATTTTTATTTTTTTTAAATCGGTCGTTATAAATGCCGATATCAATCTATCAGGAAATTCCAAATATTGACCGATTTATCGGTCGGGCTCGACCACGACCATGCACCGTGGCAACTTGCGGAGCATCGGCGCTGGAAACGCCAGACGTGTGGACGTCTTTTTATGGCTCGCGCACATCGCGCAGGGTAACCGTGGTAACCATAAACCTAGCTTTAATGCATGACATTAGGAAAACATGGTTCTTACACTTTGAGGATGTTGGCGACCAGACGTCCAAAAGCCGCCCCGCAGAGCAGCGAGGGGACGAAGAGACCGCTGGGGACAGACAAACCGTAGGTCCAGCAGGCCAACAGGAAGTACAGCAGGAAGAACACGGACAGAGTCACGGGGCTGAAGGTACCTGACGGGAGGAACAGGAGGCAGGTCCAGGTCCAGGTCCAGGTTCAGGTTCTTTTAGTGATAACCGTAGGTAATGATGGCCGAATGAAGCTTCATGAACCAGTGTCTCTATTACATGTTTTACTGTCTCTATTACGTTTTACTGTCTCTATTACATGTTTTACTGTTTCTAATACATGTTTTACTGTCTCTATTACATGTTTTACTGTTTCTAATACATGTTTTACTGTCTCTATTACATGTTTTACGGTCTCCATTACATGTTTTAATGTCTCTATTACATGTTTTAATGTCTCCATTACATGTTTTAATGTCTCTATTACATGTTTTAATGTCTCTATTGCATGTTTTATTGCATCTATTACTGGTTTTTATGGTTTACCATGAATTTTAGCTAACTATTTCTACAGTTTAACCATGAATTTTATTTAACTATTTCTACAGTTTAACCATGAACTTTTTAACTATTTCTACTGTTTACCATGAATTTTAGCTAACTATTTCTACCGTTTACCATTAATTTTAGCTAACTATTTCTACCGTTTACCATTACCAGGACACTTTGCATGGGGCCGGAGGACGACCCGCACTCCCTCTGATGTTACAAATGTGTGTGCTAACCTTCCTGGTGGAAGAGCTGATGGATGGCAGCCTCCTGCGGGTTGAAGAACAACGTGGCCATGTCGTTATAGGTCTTGTTGGTGCAGAAGAACTGCCGAACGGTTGAGTTGATGTCCTCGCTGCCAGACAGCTGGAAACAAAAACTCACATGCTGTAATCCTGTGAAAACACCCACCATGTAGTATCAAACTTCTTAATTTCTTTGCCTGGTTTTCTGTCATGTCTTGTGATTGTTGTGTGGTGTTATTTTTGGTCTTGTATACATTTCCTGTTTCCTGTTTTATCGTGAGAGTCTTGTTTTCTGTGCCGTTGTCACTCCCCGATGTGAGTCGAGCGCAGATTTGAGTCGCGCATGCGTCACTTTTTGCGACAAGTAGCATATAAGATGCCTTCTTAACCAAGTTGGTTCACTGCTAGCTTAGCTACAAGTTAGCATCAAACACAACAAAGGCTGTCAGTTGACTGGTGTTTTGAGATAACGTTAGTAACCAAACAATCATAGATAGCTACAACGTTTTTGAAATGACTGCTAGCTTAGCTACAAGCTAGCATCAAACACAACAAAGGCTGTCAGTTTTGAGCTAACGTTAGCAACCAACCAATCATAGCCAGGTAGCTACAATGTTTTTGAAATTATTCAAATCTTCTGTTATTGTTCGTAATGAGAAAAGTTTATTATTTCATGGATTTCACAAATTTCAGTGTGACAGTTATGTCGTACACCGTTTAAATCTGAGCATGCGCGACTCAAATCTGCACTCGACTCACATCGGGCAGACACTTGTAAAGATGGAGGAAGGAGCAGATACGTACCGTGGTGTTATGGGTTGTCGGGGAGGACAGGTCGCGGCATTCTCCCAACAGTATGGAAGCTGAGAATATCACCACTGTTGTCACCATGGCAACCAGCAGACTCTCAAGAACTCTGGGAAAAAGGCCACATCATAATTGACAGACCCTATTTTAAAATACAGGGTGCATAAGTATACAACCCCCCTATGTTAAAATACAGGGGGCATACATATACACCCCCCTATGTTAAAATACAGGGGCATAAGTATACACCCCACTATGTTAAAATACAGGGGGCATTAATATACACCCCCTATGTTAACATACAGGGGGCATAAGTATACACCCCCCTATGTTAACATACAGGAGGCATAAGTATACACCCCCCTATGTTAACATACAGGGGGCATAAGTATACACCCCCCTATGTTAACATACAGGGGGCATAAGTATACACCCCCCTATGTTAAAATACAGGGGGCATAAGTATACACCCCCCTATGTTAAAATACAGGGGCATAAGTATACACCCCCCTATGTTAAATTCCCATAGAGGCAGGTCTTAATTTTTAAAGGCCAATTATTTCATGGATCAGGATACTATGCATCCTGATAAAGTTCCCTTGGCCTTTGGAATTAAAATAGCCCCCCCCCCACACACACATCATCACATACCCTTCACCATACATAGAGATTGGCATTGTGTTATTTCAGTTAGCCTATGATCATGACGACCTCTGTGTGGGTCATCAGGGGTGATCACATGATCATGATGACCCCTGTGTGATGACTGTAGCAATCACCTGACAAACTTGGCCTTGGGGTGGATGTGTCTGATGCGATACTTGGCCAGGCACTTGTTCATGCAGTTGAAGAGCGCCCCCAGCAGGCCACCCACCACCCCCATCAGGACAAAGAAGGCCAGGTCCACTGCGGTCCACAGGTGGCAGTTCTTATCTCCATCTGAACACTGGTGAGCAGAGTTTTGGAAGACAGTTACAGTATGTGTCCACTGGCACGCGTCATTTCCACGCTCTCCATTCATTGTCTATGTGAGCGGCCAGGCGATGCACTCTGCTAGCAGCGTAGCAACTTTCAAGAGAAGGGCCGCGGAGTTGCCTGCTCCTCTTTTGCATAAAGATGTCCAGGCTACATTATGCAAACCAGCTCGACTTGCCGCCTCTTGAAAACTCCCGAAAAACTTTTAAACTGACCGTCGTCGATCTAAAGTGAAAATAGGCTCAGCAGCAACTGTTGGAGCCATTTCATTGGTTGACCAGCGTGTGATGCTGGAAGTGTAAAAGTTTATTTAAATGTGGCCTAATTGGTTCAGCTGTGTTGTGCACAGCAAGGTCACAGATTTTAAACTGTGGTAAAGTATAGGATAACGTGGTAAGATTAAAAGATGAGCAGTTATTTTGTTAAGTTTTGTTTACTTTAACCCTCAACGCTCTTTGCCAAGTACAAATCTCTACTTTCATTAATTTTGCGGTGTCTTATTCAATTTTATAGCATTATTATAAGCCTTACCTAATGCACCTTAAGTATTGACAATCACACGATTAATCGCGATTAAATATTTAAATCGATTGACAGTTTAAATGTATTTTGTATCAAACGCAGAGACAACTTAAGTGATATACTGTTTACCTTGAACTCCCCGAAGTTGAGCAGACCGGGCAGCTGGAAGGAGCCCCACTTGTTAAAGTTGAGCCCAGAACGGAAGAAGTTGAGCGTGAAAGTGGCCGACATTGAACAAAACAGCTAAAACAAAATGAAAAAGAGCTGAGGAAGGGAGTTAATCATACTTCATGGTTAGTACTTTGTGCTATCTACGTATACTGTAAAGCGTGATTCATGGTCCTGAGGAGGCTCCAAGCAGAGCTGTCGCCGTAGCCTACGTAAGTGGCCTGAAGTTTTCAGGCCCCTCCCCCGTTGGCTGCCGCTCACATTGTAATTTTAAGTACAACTATTCAGAAAGTGTCTTTGAGTACCATGAAAAGCAATAAAATTAATAAACCAAGAGAGAAGTAGGTTCATTGTCTCATAGACTTCTATAGAAACAGACAGTTAGAAAGAATGCAGCTTTAAGGAGTCTCCCCCTGCTGGACGTTAGAGAGAATGCAGCTTTAAGGAGTCTCCCCCTGCTGGAAGTTAGAGAGAATGCAGCTTTAAGGAGTCTCCCCCTGCTGGAAGTTAGAGAGAATGCAGCTTTAAGAATTCTCCCCCTGCTGGACGTTAGAGAGAATGCAGCTTTAAGGAGTCTCCCCCTGCTGGACGTTAGAGAGAATGCAGCTTTAAGGAGTCTCCCCTTGCTGGACGTTCAGTGTTTTCAGACTCGAAAGCAAAGTCAAGTATATTTTACAGTCTGTGATTATTTTAGGGAAAATCACTTATTTTCTAAATGTTTAAAGTAATATCCACTGATGGCTGCTGAGTCAGCAGAAACAACTTAAATGTTTCCACCGTCTTGGTGTTCTTTAGCTTAGGTGACGTACCACTTTCCAAGTGAGGCCCTGGTTCCAGAACGAGCAGCCCTCCTCCAGACTGAAGAGCGTGCCACCTATAGGAGCACCGAAGGCAGCAGCTACTCCAGCAGCAGCGCCCGCTGACACAAAGTCTCGCTTGTCCCTGACAAACAGCAAAGACAACACAATGAGCTATCCCCGATAACATCTGCCTCACGCTCTGACTTCCAGGGAAGCAGTGAACAGTGTTTTGTTAATAAGATTGTGTACTGCAGACGTACCTGTCGCTGCGGAAGTAGGGAAAATCAAATTTGATCCTTTTGAAAGTGATGCTCTGAAACTGATAAGAGAGGGGGAAAACATCTGATGAGCACAATTAGGGTAAATTATTATTTTCCCCACATATTTCAACCCAATCCCTACGGACTTTACTGCCCCCCATAAATAATAAAAAATAAACTAATGTGAACAAAGTTCTTTGTTGTGTTCAGAATTGTGGCGAGACCATTGTAACCTGTAATGGCTCCACTGTGAACGGACCTTCTTTCCCCACAAACAGATGTAACATAGACAGTCAACGGGTGGCATCATCAATTTTAATTCCACCAAAACTTTTCAGGATGCATAGCCTCCTGATCCATTATTCTAAATGTCTTTAAAATAAAAAATCTGCCTCTAGGGATAACCTTTTTGTTATACTTATGCCCCCTGTTTTTTTAACATGATACTTATGCCCCCTGTATTTTAACATAGGGGGTGTATACTTAAACCCCCCTGTATTTTAACATAGGGGGTGTATACTTATGCCCCCTGTTTTTTTTAACATAGGGGGTGTGAAATACTTATCCCCTGTATTTTAACATAGGGGGTGTATACCAGACTCCATTTTAAATAATCACTACTTTTAGCCCCTGTATAAAGGAAGAATATTTATTTACCATTATTCATTCCATGAAAATAATCACTATTTTTTAGTTTGTATAGAGCAGCATATCTCCAACCAGATTTTTTTATTCCTCTTTTTAGTCAATTTAAATAATCACTACTTTAAATGATGAGTATAGGCAGCAAATCTGACCACGGAGAACTCCATGTAAATCTGCTTTAAAAATAAACTCATGTCAATTTAGCATGTTTGTTTTGTCCAGTATATCTCCCCAGTGGACAGGTCTCATGTAAATAATGAGGGTTTTGTTTGGTTTACAGAAATGTCAATAAACCAGAGCTTGTTTTTCTCCCATAGACCTTCATCTGCAACGCTGTGGAGGAAGGTCTGGCGAGACTACATACAACGGAAAGTATTCTCCATTTAAATTTTTCACTCTTTTGTTTCATTGCAGCCTTTTTCCAAAAAATTAAAAAAGTTCATTTTATTTTCAGTAATGTACACTCAGCAACCCATCTTGACAGAAAAAAACAGAAATTTAGAAATTTTAGCATATTTTTAAAAAAAAAAACTGAAATATCACATGGTCATATGTATTCAGACCCTTTGCCGTGACATATGTAACTCAGGTGCTGTCTATTTCTTCTGATCATCCTTGAGATGGTTTACACCTTCATTGGAGTCCAGCTGTGTTTGATTATACTGATTGGACTTGATTATGGAAAAAAAGCCACACACCTGTCTATATAAGACCTTACAGCTCACAGTGCATGTCAGAGCAAATGACAATCATGAGGTCAAAGGAACTGCCTGAAGAGCTCAGAGACAGAATTTGGCAAGGCACAGATCTGGTCAAGGTTAAAAAAAATTTCTGCTGCACTTAAGGTTCCTAAGAGCACAGTGGCCTCCATAATGCTCAAATGGAAGTCGTTTGGGACACCAGAACCCTTCCTAGACTGAGCCGTCCGGCCAAACTGAGCTATCGGGGAAAGAGCCTTGGTGTCAAAGAAGAACCCAATGGTCACTGTGGCTAAGTCCAGAGATGCAGTTGGGAGATGGGAGAAAGTTGTAGTAAGTCAACCATCACTATGCAGCAATCCACCAGTCGGGTTTATGGCATGGCCCGGGGAACCTTCTTTCCTCAGTGCAAGACACATGAAACCTGCATGGAGTTTGCTAAAAACACCTGAAGGTCAAGATGGTGATAAATAAAATCCTCTGGTCTGATGAGACCAAGATAGAACTTTTTTTAACATAGGGGGGAGTAAACCAGGCACTGCTCATCACCTGTATTTTCAACAGTGAAGCATGGGGTGGCAGCATCATGCTTGGGGGTGTTTTCAGCCAGGGACAGGGTACTGGTTTCGAGGGAAAGATGAAGCCAATAGGGATATTTAAAAACATTTTCCAGAGTGCTCTGGACCTCAGACTAAAGGTTTACCTTCCAACAAGACAATTTTAAACAAGGGAGTGGCTTCACAACAACTCTGTGCCCCTGTTTTTGAATGGCCCAGCCAGATATTTTTTAAACCCAATTAGCATCTCTGGAGAGACCTGAAAATGACTGTCCACCAACGTTTACCATCCAACCTGACAGAACTGGAGAGGATCTGCAAGGAGGAATGGCAAATACCCAAATCCAGATGTGAGAAACTTGTTTCTTTCCCAAAACGACTCATGGCTGTATTAGATCAAAAGGGTGCTTCTACTAAATACTGAACAAAGGGTCTGAATACTTATGACCATGTGATATTTCAGTTTTTGTTTTTAATAAATATGCAAAAAATTCCCTAAATTTCTGTTTTTTTCTGTCAAGATGGGTTGCTGAGTGTACATTACTTGAAAATAAAATGAACATGTTTTTTTGTCCATTTTTGGAAAAAGGTTCCTGCAATGAAACAAAGAGTGAAAAATTTAAAGGGGTCTGCTGCTATAATGAGGGCCTTTTGTTTGGTTTACAGAAATGTCAACAAACCTGGAGAAAAGCTTGCAATTTTTCTCCCATAGACCTGCTCCCATCTGATATTATCGGAGTTGGAGCCATGGTCTATCACTACATACCCTTTGACCATTCAAACAGTATTATTTCATTTTTCATGTATCTCATGAATGCTTTCGGCTTCACATCTGTACTCACACGTTCACTCTTGTTCCACTTTAAGAAGACTGAGTTTGGTTCATTTAACCCGTGTATTGTCGTCCCGGAGACTGTCACCGGGTCAAAATTGCAAAATTAACTTGTTTTTTTAACTCTAATGTTTTTTGACGCTTTTTCGAAATAGTAATACCTATTTTTTTACCTTGAGAAATTATGGATTATTTGGATCATAGTTAAAATGGAGGATGTTGAGTGGATCACAGTTTATTTCAAATGCTATAAAATTTAAAAACAAAAACAAATTAAAAACACCCACAATTCAATGAAAGTAATCATTAATTTTACGTGGCTTCCATACAAAGTACATCCACGCATTCATGTTATTTTGGGGCAATTTTGTTCAAAGAAACCCATAATTCTAGTATAAAAATTAGTCAAATTTGACCCGAGGACAACACAAGGGTTAAAGGGGACAACCTGCAGAGAAATGGTTTTTACGAATCTTTCCTACACATTCACAAATAAAATGACAATTTAAAGTCCTGCTTTCAAAATCCTACAATAGTACAGACGTATTATACATATTATTATACAAGTTTGTGTAGTTAAAGTATCAGAAGTTTAAGTAATTAACTTTGCAGTCTACCGGTTTCCTTTTTTTATTTTTCTCATCTAATTTCAATAAGGTCACTGATCATATTTTGGAAGGTGGGAGCATTTTGCACACAGAGTATCCATCTGTGCATGTACTTGTTTGTCGCTCCTTAATATTATACTTTATTTTTATAGTTTTTTTTTTAATTAAATGCCAAGATGGGAGTCAGTGTATTACCATACCAGTAAAACATACCATAACATAACATATCTACATTTTGAATATCGACAAATGCCTATTTGTACTTGATTGATGTGCCTTGTTTTGTTGAAATGTAAATTTAAAAACTCAAAAACATTTGTCAAAAAAAGAAGTTTAAGTAATTAAAGTATTATACATATTATACTTTACCTCCAGCCACACTGAACAGGACGCCGGCAGCTTTGCAGAGAAACGTTCGCAGCCGGACGATTCCGGGAATCTTCACTCCGTTTAGGTAACTTTTGATTTCTGGGATCCCCGAACCTGCAGCTACTGGCTGTAACAGGACACCCAAACACAGCATGAAGGCGTCATAACATCACTCTACAGCACGGGGTCTCGAACGCATCATAACGTCACTCTACAGCACGGGGTCTCGAACGCATCACTCTACAAAACGGGGTCTCAAACGCATCATAATATCACTCAACAGCACGGGGTCTCGAACGCGTCATAACATCACTCTACAGCACGGGGTCTCGAACGCATCGTAACATCACTCTACAGCACGGGGTCTCAAACGCATCGTAACATCACTCTACAGCACGGGGTCTCGAACGCATCATAATATCACTCAACAGCACGGGGTCTCGAACGCATCATAACATCACTCTACAGCACGGGGTCTCAAACGCATCGTAACATCACTCTACAGCACGGGGTCTCAAACGGATCATAACATCACTCTACAGCATGGGGTCTCAAATCGTAACATCACTCTACAGCACGGGGTCTCAAACGCATCGTAACATCACTCTACAGCACGGGGTCTCGAACGGATCATAACATCACTCTACAGCATGGGGTCTCAAACGCATCACTCTACAGCACGGGGTCTAAAACGCATCACTCTACAGCACGGGGGGTCTCAAACGCATCACTCTACAGCACGGGGTCTCGAACGCATCACTCTACAGCACGGGGTCTCAAACGCATCATAACATCACTCTACAGCACGGGGTCTCAAACGCATCACTCTACAGCATGGGGTCTCAAACTCATCACTCTACAGCACGGGGTCTCAAACGCATCACTCTACAGCACAGGGTCTCACGCATCACTCTACAGCACGGGGTCTCGAACGCATCACTCTACAGCACGGGTTCTCCAACGCATCAGTCTACAGCACGGGGTCTTGAACGCATTACTCTACAGCGCGGGTTCTCGAATGCATCACTCGACACCACAAGTTCTCAAACGCATCACTCTAAAGCACGGGGTCTCAAACGCATCACTCTATAGCACGTGGTCTCGAACACATCACTCTACAGCACGGGGTCTCGAACGCATCACTCTACAGCACGGGTTCTCGAACGCATCGTTTGAACGGTTTGCCAGATTGGACGTCTGTACTAGAAAATGGGGAAAGTAGCTGTTTCTGGAGGGCTCCTAAGAAGCCTGGTGCTGGGGGAGAGACGTGTGTGTGACGGGCGTTAGAGAGTGTGAATCGCTCCTGAACGCGAGCGGTCTTACCTCGATGAGGACGAGCACGCTGGCAATGAAGACGAAGGTCATGTTGAAGGCCAGGAGCTCCAGCAGGGACAGAGGGAGACAGCCTTGGTCGCTGCACTTCTCTATGGCTGGAGGACGAGCTAAGGTAGAACAAGTCCTCCACACGGAGCATGATCACGTCTCTTTAGATTGGACAGCACGTTTCTAAAACACTAGACTTCTCTTTATCAATCCTTTTGGGATGACTCCCGCAAGGAAATTGAAATTTCCAGCAGCAGTTTTCAGCAAGAAAAATACAGTATAGAGAGAAAAAATAGGCCACTGGTCTTGCCCAATGTGGCTTTTGGTCTGGACTGAGTCCAGGTGTCTTTATTATGTTGATAATAATATTGGAGGGAAAGGGAAACCCAAAATGATTGTCTTGATACTGTCATGCATAAGACCTTTATTCTGTCCTGGACTCGGTCTTGACTCAGACTCCAACCTTTTTGGACTCGGTCTTGTCTTGGACTAGACTAGTCCTGGTCTTGAACTCAAACCTTTTTGGACTCGGTCTTGTCTTGGACTCTAACCTTTTTGGACTCGGTCTTGACTCAGACTCTAACCTTTTTGGACTCGGTCTTGACTCAGACTCTAACCTTTTTGGACTCGGTCTTGTCTTGGACTCAAACCTTTTTGGACTTGGTCTTGACTCAGACTCTAACCTTTTTTGGACTCAAACTTGGACTCAAACCTTTTTGGACTTGGTCTTGTCTTGGACTCAAACCTTTTTGGACTTGGTCTTGACTTGGACTCGACTAGTCCTGGTCTTGGACTCAACTAAGGTGTCCTTGACTATAGCCCTGGGAAAATACACACATTGACTTTAATGTAAACCTAATGACTCTGCAACCGTTCCGGAGCGGATCCGCATCCGGTGGAATTTGGGGGTCTGTTGTAGACCTGGTCCAGAGGCGTGATAAAGGATACAGTCACCCACCAGAGTGAACTTGATTTTGCTGAAGAGGCGCACAAAGAAATCCACAAACAGGCCCACCTGAAAGAGACGTGAAGGCAACATTCCCCGGCGATCGCAACGCGTTTTGAATAATTCTGCCAAAGAAATCCCAAAAACGCACTTACCAGCCCCACGGCGACCCCGATGGCGAACATCATCATCCACCGCACGGCTTCGTACCTTTTGGTTTTCTATTAAAAAGGGATGAAAACTCTTTTATTAGCGTTGCGCAACACATCGTTCTTTTATTCCTCATCGCGGTTTCAACCTGCGCAAAAAAAAAACATCGTGGAAGACATTTAGAGATTTTTTTTGTGTTAGTTGAGAGAAAATATCAGCAGAAAACAGCACTTTGAAATGTAACTCAATGCATTTTATATATATATATATATATATATATATATATATATATATATATATATATATATATATATATATATATATCTACTAGGGATGAGCGAGTACAGCATTATCTGTATCTGTTTACCACATGAATTATCTGTATCTGTATCTGTACTCGGACTGGACGGGGCCTAACCCGGAAGTGGACAGAATTTAACCCGGAAGTGGGTCGGGTTGTCTTGAAATGGGCGGGGCTTTAACCA
>CM049377.1:29663008-29700508 GCA_026937815.1 Etheostoma perlongum | reverse complement strand
CTGTGATCATTCACTCATTGATGGCTGAGACTAATGATCATTTTCTAGTCAATTAATCTGTAGATAATATTCTGGATGAATGGATTAGTTGCTTGTAGGTGTGTGCAAAAAAAAGAAAAAAAAAATCAATTCACATTTGTATCGCGATTCAAGCTCTACCGATTCTAAATCGATTCACAGAATTCCCAAATTATTTTGGGTAATTACAATTGGGTAGTTAAAAAAGATCATCGACATAGGAAAACGGGTCAATTCGAGCTGATGACAACACGAGGGTTAAATAACATTTTCAATGCAGGACTTTTACTTGCAACAGAGTATTTTTACAGTGTGGTTGTAGTACTTTTACTTAAGTGAAGGATCCGGATACTTCTAACAAACCCAAACGGAGTTGGATGCAAGACGACTTTTAACCAGGTAACCATACAAAGAAGTTGTTGGTGCTCTAACAAAAACCTAATTATTGTGCAATATGTATGCCGAACTGAAGCAGGGGTTCTGATAAGCCAGACACAGTGTAAATTATGTTAATGAGGGTTAAGGAGCTTGATTAAAAAGAAAGGAAGCCCTATAATGCTTGAGTTTTTAAACGGAGTTTGGTCACAGGGGGCTTTCTCTCCACAGTGTTTCCCTGAGGCAACGATGCAGTGTAAGAATGAATGAATGCAGATGTCGGCCTAAGTGTCCGTTTGCACGGTGATGGATGTAAGGTCAGTGCGTTTGCAAAAGCTCCGAGACAGTGAACACACCGAGCAGCAGGGTGGAGCTAGCAAGGCAGAACAGAGCCGATAGTCCAGAGGAAACCCTGCAGGGCAAACGTCGGATTATTAAATGCCATACACAGCCTAGTTTTTGCCAGTTGCTTTATTTCTCCTTACCAGTTCCTCGGGGGTCCGCGTCTCTCCGTCTCTGCAGCAACACTGGCAACAAAAACAGTTCCCACAACACGCCATCTTTGTTGTTGTGTCATGCTGCGTTCAGGGCACGTCGTTAGAGCGTCGAGATTTTCTGTTTTTTTTATTTTTTATTTAATTTTATTGAGCATCAATAATAATACAAAGCATCCACAATGGGACAGCAGAATGACATAAAAACAACCCCCCCTCTTTCTGATTTGTATTGTCATAACTTAACACCCCAGTTTTGTTCCTATGTGTTGGTTTAATTTACTTTTTTATTTTTTAATGGTAATTTCATTGTAAGTTATCTTATGTTTCTTTTACGGTGGTTTGAGACGCACTGCTACACCCTGAGACACCCTGCTACACCCTGAGATGCACTGCTACACCCTGAGACACCCTGCTACACCCTGAGATGCCCTGCTATGCCCTTCAGTGCACTGCTACACCCTGAGACGCCCTGCTACACCCTGAGACACCCTGTTACACCCTGAGATGCCCTGCTACACCCCCCCTACACCCTGAGACGACCCTGCTACACCCTGAGACACCCTGCTACAACCTGCTATAATCTTCCGTGCCCTGCTACACCCTGCTATGCCCTTCAATGCACTGCTACACCCTGCTACACCCTGAGACGCCCTGCTATGCTCTTCAATGCACTGCTACACCCTGCTATGCCCTGCTACACCCTGCTATGCTGTTCAGTGCACTGCTACACCCTGCTATGCTCTTCAATGCACTGCTACACCCTGCTATGCCCTTCAGTGCCCTGCTACACCCTGAGACGCCCTGCTACACCCTGCTATGCTTTTCAGTGCCCTGCTACACCCTGCTATGCCCTTCAGTGCACTGCTACACCCTGCTATGCTGTTCAGTGCACTGCTACACCCTGCTATGCTCTTCAATGCACTGCTACACCCTGAGACGCCCTGCTACACCCAGCTATGCTTTTCAGTGCACTGCTACACCCTGCTATGCTCTTCAGTGCACTGCTACACCCTGCTATGCTCTTCAGTGCACTGCTACACCCTGCTATGCTCTTCAATGCACTGCTACACCCTGCTATGCTCTTCAATGCACTGCTACACCCTGCTATGCCCTTCAGTGCCCTGCTACACCCTGAGACGCCCTGCTACACCCTGCTACACCCTTCAGTGCCCTGCTACATCCTGAGACGCCCTGCTATGCTCTTCCCAGTACCCAGGGCCTTCATGTGAGGAGGGCCCAAAGAAAGTGTGCTACGCCCTGCTGGTAATGCCTCAGAAACAAGCAGATCTCGGGAGACACGATCCCTCCTTCTGGTGACAGCTTTAGTCACTAGTCACTTTAGTTACTAGTCACTTTAGTTACTCCACTACATTCATCTGACAGCTTTAGTTACTAGTCACTTTAGTTACTAGTTACTTTAGTTACTCCACTACATTCATCTGACAGCTTTAGTTACTAGTTACTTTAGTTACTCCACTACATTCATCTGACAGCTTTAGTTACTAGTTACTTTAGTTACTGGTTACTTTAGTTACTGGTTACTTTACACGAGAAGCACACAAAACACATGTAGTGTATAATCTGATGTTATTATAAAGTAACCATAGCAACGATATAACGGCTCCAGGTCCAGCCGAGATGATGAGACCGTTAAAGACACAACTGTTCGGATCGTTGACACTTCCTACAGCTGGAGGATTATTCTGCATCAAGTACTTTAAATACTTTAACTACTTTTTCCTCACTTACATACTTACATACGTTCACTTACGTAACACTGCCAGTACTACAAGCCTTTTTTTTTACTTCTAACAAAGTATTTTGTTACAGCGTGGCGTTTGAACTTTCACTCGTAAAAAGGATCTGAACGCTGATTGCGTTGACGTAATGGTACGTGAACGCAGCATGGGCTGCAGTTGGATGGGTTTCGTCCGCTTGACAGGCTGGGACAGTTCTTATTACACATGTGAATAGTCCCACCCTCCATATGGCCCCACCCTTTTACATATATGGTGCCACTTTCTTATCATACATGCATGTGTCCCCCGCGCTGCAGCCGCTAATATTCGGTCCATATTCTGCATGGAAGACCGTCGGGGACAACACGCTGCGGTAGGTGGGGAGACGCTTTGTTTTCTTTTCGTTTTTTATCTCAAAGTACAGAAAACGTAACTGCATTTAGCCTCAAGTTCGCTGTCGTGGAGCGTAACGTCACGTCTGTTACGTTATGTCTATTTACGGCTAAATGAATAACAAACGCAACATCTCATGAGGCATTTTGTCTGGGAATTACTTTCAATAAAGTTTTGGTACACACAAAAAAAAGAAAACCTCATGAGGCACGTTGTTAACATTAGCAGTGTGCAGCCCGAGGTGCTAGCAGGCCGTTGTTATGTAATGTAACGTTAGCATGCTTTATTATACTAGTACTACTAGTACTACTACTACTTTACTACTTTAATTACCTGGGTATAAATCGAGCGGCTCGTGTCGCTCTGTGTTTTGGGACCTCAGGTTTTTACCTTGCTGTAAACAAGTGTGTGTGTGTGTGTGTCATATTCTGTCAAGTACTGCCAATTCATTTGAGAATTGTTCATTTAATATGGAACAACTATATATCTATCTATCTATCTATCTATCTATCTATATCTATAGATATAGATATAGATAGATAGATCCCAAAAAATGGGAAATTACAGTGTTACAGCAGCAAAATCAGTCACACAACACAGAATATAAATATAAATGAAATACTAGGATGCAATATACATGAAATAAATATATATATAATAAATATAGGAACATTGCAATCTTACCTAATGATAATGATGACATAACATAGCTGCACACTGGAATACTAAATGCACTATAAGAAGGTGAACAGTAAAACCAATAAAAATATAGAAATGTAAAGATTTGAATTAAAAGGTTATTTATTACTTCTTAACCTTTGTGTTATCCTCTTATGTCAAAATAGAAAACTAACACTTTGTTTTGGACACTTGACGTTTTTGTCACATTTTTCAGTTAAAAAAAAACCAATTTGTAACAAAAAAATGGGTCATTCATCAGAATCCCTTATATCAATGATTCTGATAAATGAATATCTAAAAAAATAAAAATGGACGGTTGTTACATAGTCTGTCCACCGGAGGACGCTCTACAACGTCCCTGTTAGTGATGGCGTTGCATAGTCTGTCCACCAGAGGACGCTCTACAACGTCCCTGTTAGTGATGGTGTTGCATAGTCTGTCCACCAGAGGACGCTCTACAACGTCCCTGTTAGTGATGGCGTTGCATAGTCTGTCCACCAGAGGACGCTCTACAACGTCCCTGTTAGTGTTGGTGTTGCATAGTCTGTCCACCAGAGGACGCTCTACAACGTCCCTGTTAGTGATGTCGTTGCATAGTCTGTCCACCAGAGGACGCTCTACAACGTCCCTGTTAGTGTTGGTGTTGCATAGTCTGTCCACCAGAGGAGGTCCCTGTTAGTGATGGCGTTACATAGTCTGTCCACCAGAGGACGCTCTACAACGTCCCTGTTAGTGTTGGTGTTGCATAGTCTGTCCACCAGAGGACGCTCTACAACGTCCCTGTTAGTGATGGCGTTGCATAGTCTGTCCACCAGAGGACGCTCTACAACGTCCCTGCTAGCAACTCTGATTATTTTTTTTTGTTTAAGTTTCATATCTTAAGTTTGTATTTTTATACATTTTATTTATCAGAACTTTAATGAACTTTGATGTTCTGTTGTGACAATAAAACAAATTATTATCATAATATTTTAGTGAGAACTCATAAATAAACTACTAATAACTAATGTTAGGGAAATCGGTTGATGTTTTGTAACGGTTTTCTTAATAAAAAAAGATATATCAGTATAATAGATATAATAACGTGGTCTGGTATCGCTCAAAATCAAAAGTTATTTGACCCTAGCAGAGAAAGATTTGTTTCTGTGTCTTCTCCTCTTTCTCTCAGTGTACGTTAATCTGCCATCATGGTGAACCAGGGTCAGCGCGGGGACGGTAGTTGGCAGTCATGCAAGAGCGACTCCAGCGGCGCCAGCAACAGCGGCGGCGACAGCTCCAAGGAGAGCTCGCGGTCTTCCACGCCGGTGCTGGACGTGGACCGGTCCGACCGGCTGCGGGACAAGATGCGGAGGAGGATGGAGTCCGGGGACCGCTGGTTCTCGCTGGAGTTCTTTCCTCCGCGCACAGCCAGCGGAGCGGTAAACCTCATCTCCAGGCACGTAGACCCAAACTGGATTTCAATGGAATATTGTCTTTGTTAACGCTATGCGCAAGTATCGCATTAGAAAATGTTCATGGAAATGGTCAAATTTGAGAACACTTGAGGTGATGGAGGTTGCTTGACACCTCGGTTCTCCAAAGTCCCCGCAAAGCTACCAGAATGCATTGCACGGCTGCTCACATAGAAATGACTGGGGAGCGGGGAAATGACGCTGACAATGGACACACGCCTTTAGATTTGAAAAGAAGGTGACTGAAAGCACAAAGATAGTCTCAGAGCATTATAACACATAACTAACCAGGGAAGTCTCAGAGCATTATAACACATAACTAACCAGGGAAGTCTCAGAGCATTATAACACATAACTAACCAGGGAAGTCTCAGAGCATTATAACTAACCAGGGAAGTCTCAGAGCATTATAACACATTATAACTAACCAGGGAAACTCAGACCATTATAACTAACCAGGGACGTCTCAGAGCATTATAACACATTATAACTAACCAGGGACGTCTCAGAGCATTATAACTAACCAGGGAAATCTCAGAGCATTATAACTAACCAGGGAAGTCTCAGATCATTATAACTAACCAGGGGCGTCTCAAGCATTATAACACATTATAACTAATAACACATTATAACTAACCAGGGAAATCTCAGAGCATTATAACGCATTATAACTAACCAGGGAAGTCTCAGAGCATTATAACTAACCAGGGAAGTCTCAGAGCATTATAACTAACCAGGGAAGTCTCAGAGCATTATAACGCATTATAACTATCCAGGAAAGATCTGTCTATAAGCAACAGCTGGACTAATTCTTCTAAGCGTGTGATTTTGCTGCAGGTTTGACCGTATGGGCAGCGGAGGGCCCCTGTTCATTGACATCACCTGGCACCCAGCAGGGGACCCGGGCTCGGACAAGGAAACCTCGTCCCTGATGATCGCCAGCACAGCGGTGAATTACTGCGGCTTGGAGAGCATCCTCCACCTGACCTGCTGCAACCAGACCAAAGAGAAGATCAGCGGCCACCTGGCCAAAGCAAAGCACCTGGGCCTCAAAAACATCATGGCACTGAGGGGGGGTAGGACACATCTGTTCACATTACACTAGAGGTTCTAGAGCAGTTGTTAGCTAGTCTATATCTGAGTGCTGCGTTGCCTCCAGAAATTCCGCTGCATGTCCCTCTTTTTAGACCGGATGTCCCTCCCCGTCCTCTGTCTCTGTGTTGGTGCTCTAACCTGCGGCTGATTTCTGAGGACTCTGGTTACCTGGTTGTCAGATATCTGCAGGGTAAATCCAGACAGTTAATTAGACTATCTGTCCAATCAGAGTTTTATGTTGCACGACTAGGGGTGGGAATCACCAGACGCCTAGTCTGTCCACCAGACAGACTAGTCTGTCCACCAGACAGACTAGGCAACGCCATCACTAACAGGGACGTTGTAGAGCGTCCTCTGGTGGACAGAGTATGTAATGCCATCGCTAACAGGGACGTTGTAGAGTGTCCTCTGGTGGACAGACTATGCAACGCCATCACTAACAGGGACGTTGTAGAGTGTCCTCTGGTGGACAGACTATGCAACGCCATCACTAACAGGGACGTTGTAGAGTGTCCTCTGGTGGACAGACTATGCAACGCCATCACTAACAGGGACGTTGTAGAGTGTCCTCTGGTGGACAGAGTATGCAATGCCATCACTAACAGGGACGTTGTAGAGCGTCCTCTGGTGGACAGACTATGCAACGCCATCACTAACAGGGACGTTGTAGAGTGTCCTCTGGTGGACAGACTATGCAACGCCATCACTAACAGGGACGTTGTAGAGTGTCCTCTGGTGGACAGACTATGCAACGCCATCACTAACAGGGACGTTGTAGAGCGTCCTCTGGTGGACAGACTATGCAACGCCATCACTAACAGGGACGTTGTAGAGCGTCCTCTGGTGGACAGACTACGCAACGCCAACACTCATAACATGATTCACCGTCCGTTTTTATTTTTTAAATATTCATTTATCAGAATCATTTATTTGCCATTATAAATGATTCTGATGAATACATTTTTTTTAAATCAGCCATTATAAATGCCAATACGGATAGATTGGGAAAATGCCTAATACTAAAACAGTATTACTGTATTGTCTCTAAAATGTCAGAAAATGTGGATCAGTGTTCCTCAAATTTTTGTCCACACACATTTTAATATGCTACAATCAAAGAATTTGACTCATGTATATACTACTGGCGATTTAATGTAATAATTGGCAACTAATTCATGAATGAATCTTTGCAGCTCTCTACCTCGCTCCTGCTGATTGGTTAGTCTCAAATAATGTGACGTTTCCACATCAGAGTGGGAAATTAGGGTTAGGGTTAGTAGTATAGCTCAGGAGATCGCCATAGTGACGCATGCCGGCCAGCTATAAGATGTGATGTTGTAATATCTCCACAGACCCAGTGGGAGCTGACTGGGAGGAAGAGGAGGGAGGCTTCAACTACGCCACGGACCTCGTTAAACACATCCGATCAGAGTTTGATGACTACTTTGACATCTGCGTTGCCGGTTTGTGTATTTCTCCTTTTTATTTGAATTTTTTGAACCGCTGTAACAGGGGAATTCCCCCAGCGTGGGATCAATGAACTCTATCTTCTTTTATCTCTTGCCTTGTACATTAATAATATAATAATAATAATAATAATAATAATAAGACATTTTAGTTGTAATGCACTTTACATTTAAGACAAACCTCAAAGTGCTACAGGTAAGATCATAAAAGCAAGATAAAACCATCAGTTTAAAATTCATATAAATAGTGCAAGAACATTATTGTGCAAGGTTAAAACTCATAGGTTCTCTTAAAAGAAATGTTTTTAGTCCTTTTTAAAAGGTCTCAATAGTTTGTGGTGCCCTCAGATGGTCGGGGGGGAGTTTTCAAGTCCGTCAAGTTCACCCATGGCGCTAAGCTTAGTTCTGGGGAGTAAGGGGCGGTTGGAGGTTTTTGAGCGGAGGGATCGTGTTGTAGTGAGAGGGGTGAGTGGATCTTTCAGGGGGCATTTCCATAGATGCACTAGTGGGTGAGAATAGAGACCTTGTATTCAATCCTAGCAGAAACGGGAAGCCAGTGAAGTCACCTATACGTCACTTCGCTAGCTCGCTCGCTAGCTAGCTAGCTCAGCTCTGTTAAACAACACGTGTAACGTCACCGTACCTGATGTGTTTTATTAGCCGGGAAGAGAAAAAACAAGATCTGCTGCTCGTGTGAGTGTGTAATTCAATTTCAATTTCTTTATAGTATCAATTCACAACAAGAGCTATCTCAAGACACTTTACTGATAGAGTAGGTCTAGACCACACTCCAGAATTTACAAGGACCCAAAGAGTTTCCTCCAGAGCAAGCAACAGTGCGACAGTGGCGAGGAAAAACTTCCTTTTAATGTAATAAAAGTAATGTTTCAACCCAGCACACAGACATCGCAGCTTCAGAGAGACGCCGAGTGGAGACTCGGAAGCGTGCAGTCTTTCTAATTACGTACTTTCACAGTCTGATACTTAACAGTTTTACAACAAACTGCGACTTTCGTATGTTGTCGTAGAAGAAAGATTTTTTATTTCTATCAAGTCAGCCTTCTCAGGCTAGATGACACTTGCTGATATTTGTATTTGTTATTTGTTTCACCCTCATGTCCTCGGATCAAATTGACCCGTTGTCCTATATCAATGTTCTTTTTAATTCCCCAAAATAACATGATTGATTACAAATCTCTACTTTCATTAATTTTGGGGCGTCTTATTCAATTTTATAGCATTGTAAAACAAATGGAAGTGTTTTTGAAATAGTAATGAGTAAAAGTTGACATATTCCAGTCTGTGATTATCATCAACATCCATTCCTTTAATTTTAGTCTCAATAATTCCTAATTTCTGCTTTTCTAACTCAAACATTAGGTATAATTTCCTATAAATGAGGTTTATTGGCCATAAATTCCAAAAATAACTGTAAAACTAAAGTTAATAAGTTAGTGTTACGTAGTGTTGAAAACATCAAAAAAAGTGACAAACATTGAAAAAAAGCATCAAAAGTGTTGAAAAAAATAGGACAAAAACATAAGAAAAAGTTAAAAACATCGATAAAAAACGTCAACAAAAGTGTTGATTTTTGGGAAAACACAAGGGTTAAAGATAGATCGTCTCCAATATAAGGTCTCATGGTTGGTCCACCGAGGGGGGAGGGAAGGGACTTGGCAGCCAGTGATTTTAAATGTGTTTGCATGTGCAGGCTACCCTACAGGCCACCCCGAGGCGGAGAGCTACGAGGACGATCTCCGACACCTGAAGGAGAAGGTGGACGCCGGAGCAGACTTCATCATCACACAGTTGTTCTTCAGGGCGGACACTTTCCTCAAGTTCCTGGACGACTGCAGGGCGATGGGGATCACGTGTCCCATCCTACCTGGAATCTTCCCCATTCAGGTAACTCGCTGCTGCCTCCAGAAACACGGCAAGATCCCAGATCTGCTCATCTGAGCAGGACACCCAGCGCTCGGTTCACACCTATCACCATTTCTAGCCACTGGGGGACCATAGGCAGGCTTGGGGGGGAACTCATAAAAGGGACATTTTCATGCCATAGGACCTTTAATACTTTTGGTTTTGGAGTAATTTTGTCCATGTTTTAATTGTCCTGAAACGTCAGTAGTTCAAACAGATAGTGTCCCGGGGTGAGATGGATGTTCTCACCAGTGTTGGGACTCGTGAAAACAGATATCCCCCCCCACCCACCCACCCACCCACATCTTTGTTTAGTGGAACAGCCCCCTGCTCTTTTTTGGCCTTGTTGCCATTCAAGATGCTCCAGAGTTTCAGAGTTTTGTGTCCCATCCTACCTGGAATCTTCCCCATTCAGGTAACTCGCTGCTGCCTCTAGAAACACGTTGTTATCATGAAGAAGTCACAGGTTGATTGCTGATGGAGTCATGCTGGGAAACTTGTTCGGAGAAAGGCTTGTATCTTGCATTTTTAGGCCTTTATTGACAGGACAGCTGTAGCAATGAAAGGGGAGAGGGATTGGGAATGACATGCAGCAAAGAGCCACAGCCGAGGAGCAAACCTCTACATATAAGGGGCGGGGGGAAAAACCAATAGTACAGCATAGTATCACGATATTTTCAATGGCAATACTATATCGGTACACAGGCGCCAAGTATCAATCTTTTCTTATTATATATGTGTTGGTCCGTTTGTCTGCTTGACAATGCCATTTTTCAGCAATAAAATTTGAAGTGATATGAAGAGAAATGTTTCTTTTTAGATAAAACAGATGTTGACAAAGTTTCCTTTTGGGGAAAATTGGGGAAAAAAAGGTTACAAATTGCAATACATCGCAGAATATTGCAATATGTTTAAAATCCCAACAATATCGTGTCGTGGCGTAAGTATCGTGATGATTCCGTATTGGGAGGCCCCTGGTGATTCTCTCCCCCCACTATATATGGGCGCCCGCATTACCGACTGAGCTATCCAGGCGCCCGACAGACACGGTTTTACAGGTGAAATGCAAAACAGTCGCTGCCTCCTAAAACAGGAAGGAAAGCAGAACGAAAAAATAGCCAACGCTGTAAATGCGTAAACCACAACGCTTATCAATATCACCATAATTACACCGGTGCTTTCCATAATCGGTCGTTGCTTTAGCCTGTTATTTCAGTTGTAACCCTGGCAGTGGGAAGTAGTGATGGTCAAATGAAGCTTTGCAAACCCCTGTCTTTTATTTTCTGAGCTCACTAGATGGCGCTCTCTGCTCAAAGAAAAATGTTAAAGGAATGTGCAATTCAGTGCGTTTTTGACCCTGAAGCGCCATCTAGTGAGCTCAGGAATGAAACACAGTGGTTCGCGAAGCTTCATTTGACCATCACTAGTGGGGAGTCATCATGAGAGATATTAAAAAAACTATAAAAACATAATTCAAACCGATGTGCGCAATGGCAAACACAGCTCAAGAAGCCGACAAAAGCCTATACGTCATTCCGTCCGCTTAAAATCTGTCTTTTATAAAAATACCCATCAGGGAATGTTAAGGGTGTTGTCAGTCTCTACATTTTTTAACTTTTATAAGCTCATCTCTCTCTCCAAGAATGGTGACGCAGTTATCAATTGAGTATTAATTGGTCAGTAGGCGGTGCTTTTACACCGGTTGATCTCTAATCTCCGACATACCTGCTCCCGACCAGGTTAGGTGTTCAGCATAAGTTACCATGGCGATTAAACTCGGTAACAAGTAATCCACAGAAAGTCCTAACCTGAAGTTACATCGTTAACGCCAAATCTTGCTTCGTAGTACAGGCTTCAGGTCAATCACTTTTTGCTGCCTCGAGATAGCAATATGCCCAGAATGTGAACACAGGCTTCAGGTCAATCACTTTCTGCTGCCTCCCGTAAGATAGCACGCCCAAATGCCCAGAATGCACTTGAACACATGCCCTGAACACCTGTAACGCCCAGAACCAGCCAGCCCAGAATGCACCTGAACACACCTCCCTGTAAGACCAGCACGCCCAGAATGCACCTGAACACACCTCCCTGTAAGACCAGCCACCCCAGAATGCACCTGAACACACCTCCCTGTAAGACCAGCACGCCCAGAATGCACCTGAACACACCTCCCTGTAAGACCAGCATGCCCAGAATGCACCTGAGACACACGCCCAGAATGCACCTGGTCATTTGACCAGCACGCCCTAGAACCTGAACCGGTCCTTTGTCCTTTGTTTCCCAGACCCAACCGGTTCTTTGTCGCTGTGCTGCGCCGGGTGTAACATAGGGCCCTTTAAAAATAATTGGTTTAATAACAAAATAACTGGTTTCAAACAGACCATCCATCATGTGTTCCTCTCCAGGGTTACCAGTCTCTGCGTCAGCTTGTCAAGCTGTCGAAGCTCGAGGTACCGGAGGAGATCACCAGAGTCATCGAGCCCATCAAAGAGAACGACGCTGCCATCCGTAACTACGGCATCCAACAGGCGGTGGAGATGTGCCGCGTGCTGCTGGACAGCGGCAAGGTACCGGGGCTCCACTTCTACACCCTGAACCGAGAGGTTGCCACCATGGAGGTGCTCCGCCAGCTGGGCCTGTGGATAGAGGACCCCAGGTCAGTCACCCCTGTCGCTCCGCTTGCTTAACAGCACGCCGGCGCTTGGTGCAAAAGTCAGAAGTAGTCGTGGATGATAGGTGGAATATTTAAGCATGGAGGTTTTCAACTGTATTTCATCTATTTTAAGGATTTTTCCACAGAAGGTTTAGTTTGAGGCAGGGCTGTAGTCATGACCACCTTAGTTGAGTCCAAGACAAGTCCGAGACCAGGTTGCAAGTCCGAGTCAAGACCGAGTCCAAAGAGGTTCGAGAGTCAAGACCGAGTCCAAAGAGGTTTGAGTCCGAGTCAAGACCAAGTCCAGGACAGAAAAAAAAGGTCTTATGCATGACAGTATCAATACAATCAATTTGGGTTATTTGTTGATATAAAAACAAAAACAAGCTAACTAGGCTAACGCTGGTGCGCTAACGTTAGCAAACATTGGCGTAGCGTTAGCTAGCTGTCTAAACTTGTAAAAAGCCGAACAATATCCCCACCTGAACTGTGTTTTACTTTCCCTCCAATATTATCATCAACATAATAAAGACACCTGGACTCGGTCGAGACCAAAAGCCATATTTGGCAAGACCAGTGGCCGAGACCGAGACAAGTCCGAGTCCAGATACTACCGAGTCCAAGACAAGTCCGAGTCCATAGAAAAATGGTCTCGAGTCCGTACTACAGCCCTGGTTTGAGGTAACCCGATCCCACAGCTGAGAATAGATCGGTATGCGTAAAACTAGTAAGGAGTTGATCAAAGGTAACCACAGAAATAGATTAGCTGACCGGTGCAGGACAAGAAGACTATAAGAAACGCAGGGAATTTGCATTCAGCTAAAAAAATATATATATAAAAAGCTAAACAAAGTTTCCTGTAGGATCCTCGTGTGGGCAGAATACTACAGTTCATCAAAGCAGGGGTGATGTGACGACAAACCAGTAATAGGAAGACTGCATCGGGTCATATTCAACCTGATACGAGCAAACATACAAGACCTTAGAAATCAAATGGATAGTAAGGCTATTCGCCCGTTTGCCGTGGTCATTTGATCGGTGTACAAAAGAAATGGTGATTATCATGTTGACAACACGCGTCAGTGGGGCCGTAAACTGTGTCGCAACTCATCATGAATCTCAGATACTTCATTCCTTATCGTGTGTGTGTGTGTGTGTGTGTGTGTGTTAGTCACTTCCTGGGAGAACTTTAAAAAATAAACAACCGTAAGTGACACAAATTGACTATGAATTTAGACCTCCACACAGTGAGGTTCTGTTTTATCTAGCGATGCACTAAATCCAGATTTTTGGGGTTTGGCCGAATACCGAATCCTCCTCCCATCCTCAGTCCGTTACCACAGTAACCACATTACTGAAGTAACCAGCGTCCTGTGCTGTCCCAGTCCCAGAGCCAGTCCCACAATGAGCTTTCCTTAGTATGTGCCATTTCTGAGTCTGTAGCTTTTGAGGAGGAGATCTGGAATCTTCCCTTTATGACCTCATAAGGGGAAGATTCCAGATCACCCCATCTGAGCATTCATTTTCTCAAAAGGCAGAGCAGGATACCCAGGGCTCGGTTTACACATATCAGCATTTCTAGCCACTGGGGGGGCCATAGGCAGGCTGGGGAAAATCATATTAATGTAAAACATTCTCATAAAAGTGAACTTTTCATGCCATGGGACCTTTAATACTCAAGTAGCATTAAGTGCAGTTATGGCTTTTGGTTTTGGAGTCTTTTTGTCCATGTCTTAATTGTCCTGAAACGTCAGTAGTTCAAACAGATAGTGTCCCGCGGTGAGATGGATGTACTCACCAGTGTTGGGACTCGTGAAAACAGATATCCCCCCCGCACACCTTTATTTAGTGGAACAACCCCTGCTTTTTGTTGACCTTTTTGCCATTCAAGAGGCTCCTGAGTTTCACTGCTTGTGTTTTTTTTGTTTTTTTGCCAGACGGCCTCTTCCCTGGGCAGTGAGTGCCCATCCCAAACGGAAGGTAGAAGATGTCCGACCCATCTTCTGGGCGTCGCGGCCCAAGAGCTACATCTACCGAACCCAGGACTGGGACGAGTTCCCCAACGGCCGATGGTACGACTGCACGACAAAACTTAAATGTCCATTTCCTTATTAAATCGCGTTTGGGTAATATTTTATGTAAAAACTCAAATTTCAGCTTTTTAATTGTGATTTACTAGTTTCTTCTCTCCTCTGTGACAGTAAACTGAATATCTTTGAGTTGTGGACAAAACAAGAAAAAAAAAAGACATTTGAGGACGTCATCTTGGGCTTTGGGAAACTCTGACCCACATTTTTCAAACTTTTCTGACATTTTATAGAAGAAACAACTAATCGAGAAAATAATCGGCGGATTAATCAACCAAGAAAAAAAATTGTTAGATGCATTCCTAAAATGTTTTGCTTAGCATTAGTGTAGCATTGTAAAGCCTACTGTGATGCAATTAAATCGTGTCCTGTTGTTGATGTCTTCAGGGGAAACTCCTCATCTCCAGCGTTCGGCGAGCTGAATGACTATTACCTGTTCTACCTGAAGAGCAAGTCGTCTAAAGACGCTCTGCTGAAGATGTGGGGCGAGGAGCTGCTGAGTGAAGAGAGCGTCTATGAGGTCTTCACCTGCTACATCACAGCCCAACCAAACCGCAGCGGACACAAGGTACAAGAGACGGAGCGCTGAATGCTTCAGATATGTTGACGACTCATAATGACATCTAATTCAATTGTATTTATAGTATCAAATCATAACAAGAGTTAGAAACAGTTATTTAACAAGGGTTTGTTAACAGAGTAGGTCTAGACAACGCTATAATTTACCCAACAATCCCAGTAATTCACATTAGAGCAAGCATTTTGTGTGACAGTGGCGAGGCAAAAACGTCCTTTTAGGCAGAAACCTTGGACAGACCCAGGCGTAGCAGTGCATAGCAGGGCGCCTAGCAGACAGACAAGACAGACAGGAGCTATAAAGCTTGGACCCTCTGTTTGTCTCCCTGTCAAATATGTCGATAATATCTACTTCACACTTGTTTTCCTGGGTACCCAATAAACTTGGGTTTGGAATATGGAGCAGTTTGGATAGCGTTGGATACTGGGATATTAAAGCTTTAGTGCAAAACGTTTTGATATTAATGAACATCTAGAACCGGTTGGGTCTAGGAAACAAAGAATTGGTTGGGTCTGGGAAACAAAGGACCGGTTGGGTCTAGGAAACAAAGAATTGGTTGGGTCTAGGAAACAAAGAACCGGTTGGGTCTGGGAAACAAACAACCGGTTGGGTCTGGGAAACAAAGGCTCGGTTGGGTCTAGGAAACAAAGACCCAGTTGGGTCTGGGAAACAAAGGACCGTTTGGGTCTGGGAAACAAATGAACGGTTGGGTCTAGGAAACAAAGACCCAGTTGGGTCTGGGAAACAAAGGATCGGTTGGGTCTAGGAAACAAAGACCCAGTTGGGTCTGGGAAACAAATGAACGGTTGGGTCTAGGAAACAAAGAACCGGTTGGGTCTAGGAAACAAATGAACGGTTGGGTCTAGGAAACAAAGAACCGGTTGGGTCTGGGAAACAAAGAACCGGTTGGGTCTAGGAAACAAAGAATTGGTTGGGTCTAGGAAACAAAGGACAAAGAATTGGTTGGGTCTGGGAAACAAAGAATTGGTTGGGTCTAGGAAACAAATGAAGGTTGGGTCTAGGAAACAAAGAACCGGTTGGGTCTAGGAAACAAATGAACCGGTTGGGTCTAGGAAACTACTGGTTGGGGAAACAAAAGACAAAGGGGTTGGGTCTGGGAAACGGTTGGGTCTAGGAAACAAAAAAACAAAGGACCGGTTTTGGGTCTGGGAAACAAAGAACGGTTGGGTCTAGGGAAACAAAAAAGGATCGGTTGGGTCTGGGAAACAAAACCGGTTTGGGTCTTGGGTCTGGGAAACAAAGGACCGGTTGGGTTGGGTCGGTTGGGGAAACAAAGGACGGTTGGGTCTGGGGAAACAAAGGAACGGTTGGGTCTAGGAAACAAAGGACAAAGAACCGGTTGGGTCTGGGAAACAAAGAACCGGTTGGGTCTAGGAAACAAAGGACAAAGGACCGGTTAGGTCTAGGAAACAAATGACTGGTTGGGTCTAGGAAACAAAGGACCGGTTGGGTCTAGGAAACAAAGGGCCGGTTGGGTCTGGGAAACAAAGTACCGGTTGGGTCTAGGAAACAAAGTACCGGTTGGGTCTGGGAAACAAAGTACCGGTTGGGTCTAGGAAACAAAGTACCGGTTGGGTCTAGGAAACAAAGTACCGGTTGGGTCTAGGAAACAAAGGACCGGTTGGGTCTAGGAAACAAAGAACCGGTTGGGTCTAGGAAACAAATGAACGGTTGGGTCTAGGAAACAAAGAACCGGTTGGGTCTGGGAAACAAAGAACCGGTTGGGTCTAGGAAACAACGAATTGGTTGGGTCTAGGAAACAAAACCGGTTGGGTCTGGGAAACAAAGAACCGGTTGGGTCTAGGAAACAAAGGACAAAGGACCGGTTAGGTCTAGGAAACAAATGACTGGTTGGGTCTAGGAAACAAAGGACCAGTTGGGTCTAGGAAACAAAGGCCCGGATGGTCTAGGAAACAAAGGACCGGTTGGGTCTGGGAAACAAAGTACCGGTTGGGTCTAGGAAACAAAGGAACGAGCGCTCCCTTCATTCTCCAGCTAGCTTGACCACTTTGATACTGTAGCAGCAGCTGTTGTTATAGCAACAAAAGACGCTCTTGGCTGCTTTTTGGAAGCAAAACCCGGCTTTCTTTTTATACAGTACAACAAAAATGTTCTAGTCAACTTTTTCTTGTAAAAAAAAAAAAACATTTTTACAAGAAAACGTTGACAAGGCACATTTAGTGTGATCATGGCCTAAGGGCTCTTCCTCTGCTAGGTGATGTGTTTGCCGTGGAACGACGAGCCTTTGGCCCCGGAGACCAACCTGCTGAAGGACGAGCTGGAGAAGGTGAACCGACGAGGAGTCCTCACCATCAACTCCCAGCCCAACATCAACGGAAAACCCTCCACAGATCCCATAGCCGGCTGGGGGCCCGCAGGAGGCTACGTCTTCCAAAAGGTAGGAAGGCTTACTGTCTGCCTGTTTGGATTAAGGGCTGCAACTAATGATTATTTCCATTGTTGATTTAATCTGTGGACTATTTTCTGGATGAATGGATTAGTTGTTCAGTCTCTAAAATGTCAAAAATTGTGAAGTGTTTCCCAAAGCCCAAGATAACGTCCTCAAATGTCTTGATTTGTCTACAACACAGAGAAGAAACTAGAAAATATTCACATTTAAGAAGCTGGAATCTGAGAAGTTTTGTCAATCAAGGCAGCTCTATAACCGTATAGCAGCACTTTCTACAGTGAGAAATTACCAATAAAAGGCTTCTAACCAATAACTACACATGTTCAAACAGAAATGTGACCTGAAAATGGCACAAATATTTTCGCATTGCCAGACCTTCATCCACAGCGCTGCGTAGAAGGGTCTGGCTAGTCCACACAGCATTCTGGGAGTGGTCGAAAAACGTGCTCTGGTTTATCGGCATTTCTTTAAACCAATCACAGTCGTCTTGGGCGGGGCTAAGTGTCGGACGGAGCCACGGTGCCATTGCTAAATCACCTCGGGAAGGAAGTTGTTTTGGTGGAGCATGTGTACGTTCAGAAGTAGTTTTAGTCGTCAACAGAAACTCCGATTGGACAGATACTCTATCTAGCTGTCTGGATTTACCCTGCAGAGACCTGAGGACCAGGTTACCAGAGTCCTATCTAACCTGCGGCTGATTTAGCCACAAGTTTAGAATTTGCGGCGGCACTAGGGGTGGGGGGAATCGACAGCATAGTATCATGATATTTTCAGTGGCAATACTGTATCGATACACAGGCGCCAAGTTTGGATCTATTATTATATATATATATGTGTTGGTCAGTTTGTCCCATTTTGCAGCAATAACATTGAAGTGATATGAAGACAAATGTTTCTTTTTAGATGAAACACCACCACCATACTTTGGTCCGTATGGGGACTTGAACCAGCGAAGTTAATAAGTTAGTGTTGCGTAGTGTTAAACGTCAAAAAAAGTGACAAACATTTGAAAAAAAACATCAAAAGTGTTGAAAAATGGGACAAAAACGTAAGAAAAAGTTAGAAACATCCATTAAAAAAGCGTTGCATTTCAATTTTGACGGGAAGACAACACGAGGGTTAACAGTGGACAACTAACGGGCTCGGTTTTGCGCGGATCGGTGAGGGAATTGGGTGATTTTTCTCTGCTGCTGATTTGGTTTTTCCTCCAACAGGCCTATCTGGAGTTCTTCACCTCCAGTGAAAATGTCAACGCTCTCCTCAAAGTACTGAAGAAGTACGAGCCCCGTGTCAACTACCACATCGTCAACGTGCACGTGAGTTCGGCCATAAACACACACATCGTTCATGGTGTCAGTCCGTGTGTGTGTGTGTGTGGACAAGGTTTTACTACATTTGTGGGGACCAAAAACTGGGAATACAGTATACTTATGGGGTCCTGACAGCTTTGTGGGGACAAAATGCTGGTCCCCATAACGTTAAAGGGCTGTTTAAGGGTTAAGACCTGGTTTTAGGATCAGGGTTAGAATTAGGTTATGGTTAGGGTTAGGGTAAGGGTTAAGACCTGGTTTTTAGGGGAATTAGGCATTTAGGATTTGTTGGCATTTAGGTTTGATGGTTAAGGTTAGGGTAAGGGGCTAGGGAATGCATTATGTCAATGACTGGTCCCCATAAAGATAGTGAGACACACTTGTGTGTGTGTGTGTGTGTGTGTGTGTGTGTGTGTGTGTGTGTCTCTCACTCACGCTGGCGGTTTTGCGTGCAGGGCCGTAACCTGACCAACGCCCCGGACATGCAGCCCAACGCCGTGACGTGGGGCATCTTCCCCGGCAGGGAGATCGTCCAGCCGACCGTGGTGGACCCCGACAGCTTCATGTACTGGAAGGTAAGACGGACAATGTCCTGGTAAGACGGAGAGTGTCCCGGTAAGACGGAGAATGTCCTGGTAAGACGGAGAATGTCCTGGTGTCCTGGTAAGACGGAGAATTACAGTTATTTTTGGAATTTCATGGTCAATAAACCTCATTTATAGAAAATTATACCTAATGTTTGAGTTAAAAAGCAGAAATTGGGAATTATTGAGACTAAAATTAAAGGAATGGATGTTGATGATAATCACAGACTGGAATATGTCAACTTTTACTCAATACTATTTCAAAAACACTTCCATTTGTTTTACAATGCTATAAAATTGAATTAATGAAAGTAGAGATTTGTACTTGGCAAAGAGCGTTGTGTGGAATCAATCATGTTATTTTGTGGAATTAAAAAGAACATTGATATAGGAAAACGGGTCAATAGGACCCGAGGACAACATAAGGACACCATGGATATTTGCCTTTTTATTTTTTATTTTTTGGCGCCAGCAACCTCAGAGCTGTTTCTGGTTAAACAGAAGGGTCTCAAAGGAGGTTTTAAAGGTCTTTCCTCTGAAGGGATCCGTTCCATAATGTTGTCAGACACTTATACAATAATAATCCGAGTCTGTCAGCAGCAAAACAAGCACTTTAGTGAAGGTAAATACAAGCTGGCCTTTGCCCTGTTAACTTACATTGTAGCTTGTTAGCGTTCTCGCTTCATACTGGACCAAAGTCAAAGATCGTTGATCCCATCAGTCACTTATAGACACTAAAACACAGGAAAATAGGGTCCAGGTTGAAGAAAACTGTAGTTACCCTGTAAGGTTAGGACTAGTAGGTTTTACGACTAGCCCGTCTGACTGTTGTCCCATGTTTCCCCTCAGGATGAGGCCTAGCGTTCTAGCTTCATACTGGACCAATGTCAAAGATCGTTGATCCCATCACTAAAACACAGGAACACAGGGTCCAGGTTGATGAAAACTGTAGTTACCCTGTAGGTTTTAGGACTAGCCCGTCTCTGACTGTTGTCCCATGTTTCCCCTCAGGACGAGGCCTTTGCCCTGTGGATCGAGCAGTGGGCGAAGCTCTACGAAGACGAGTCTCCTTCACGGATGATCGTCAAGTACATCCACGACAACTACTTCCTGGTCAACCTGGTGGACAACGACTTCCCCCTGGAGAGCTGCCTGTGGCAGGTCATCGACGACATGTTCGAGCTGCTCGACGCAACTCCAGAGCCGCTCGCCGACGGAACGGCCTCCGAATGAAATCAACTTGTTTTTGTTTTTTTAGGGACAGAAAGAAACGCTACAGAACGGTCAATATTTTATGCATTGCTTTAAACAAATGGGAGAAAAAGCTGCTACTTACAAAACAGAACATAGCAAAGATTAAGGATTGAACTTCACAGTATTTTTAAAAAGTTTTTATGAATTCTTTTTAGCATATAAGCGAAAGGAAAATGAAAACGTACCGTCTCACCGGAACTTAATAGGAAACATTAAATATTTTTTACCTCCATGATCAGTAGCTTTATCCTTTGTAGCACTCCTCCCCCCCCTGCAGATAAGCTACACAAATCTCACTTAAAAACAACAAGAACAATGACTTGTGAAAAGAAAAGAAAACTGTGAAAACGAAATATACTTTAAAAGGCGATGTTCACACGTTAATGGCGTCTTTTTCTACAAGAAAAAGTTGACGAGGGAGCTTTTGTAGTAAGCTGTTTGGAGGCGTTTTGGTTCCTAAAAGCAGGCGAGAGCGTCTTTTGTTGCCATAACAACGGCTACTGCTACAGTATCCTAGAGCGCCGTGTGGAGCGCTGCTAATGTTAGATTAAACAAAGTGGTGGAGCGAGCTAGAGAAAGAACAGAGAGAGAGTAAGAGATGCTAACGTTAGATAAACAAAGTGGTGGAGCTAGCTAGAGAAACAGAGAGAGAGAGAGAGGTGCTAACATTAGATAAACAAAGTGGTGGAGCTAGCTAGAGAAACAGAGAGAGAGAAAGGTGCTAACATTAGAGAACACAAAGTGGTGGAGCGAGCTTGAGAAAGAACAGAGAGAGAGAGAAAGAGGTGCTAACATTAGAGAACACAAAGTCGTGGAGCAAGCTAGAGAAAGAACAGAGAGAGAGAGATGCTAACTTTAGATAAACAAAGTGGTGGAGCTAGCTTGAGAAAGAACAGAGAGAGAGGTGCTAACATTAGAGAAAACAAAGTGGTGGAGCGAGCTTGAGAAAGAACAGAGAGAGAGAGAGAGTGCTAACGTTAGAGAAAACAGAGTGAGTTCCCTGAACAGAGCGCACCCGTTCATACCGTATAACTCGCTGTGCTCCGACTCCATTTCTTTCGTTGTTGCTGTCAAAAATGCACTTGATGCACGTGTTTTTTTTTTTCAGAAAAAAGCTAAACTTTTCCCAACTTCAAAAAGACGCTCTGAGCTGAAAAAATTAAAATAAAAATAATGTTCACGGCGGAGTTTAAAAAAGCACTCACGACTTCTTTGATAACACGATTTACTCGTTGGATTATAACGTGAAACAGACGCTGGCACCTTTAAAATGGACGCTAAGTGTGAACATAGCCTGAAAGTGTTTTATTAGTGAATGTTTTTAGTTTCATGGAAGACAATAATTAGATTTTTTTAAATGACAATGTACTGTTACCTATATAATAATTAGAATAATCGAGACAGAGGTGTTATTTGATCTCACGGTGATGACATTAACCCTTGTGTTGTCTTCCCGTTAACCATGAACTTACCCTTCCAGGTCAAAATTGAAAAATGAATTATTATTTTTTTCAATGAGTTTCTTATTTTTTCCAGCTTTTGGCACTTTTTTTTTGAAAAACTTGAGAGGTTTAATAACAGGTTTTACACTTATTCTTGGAATTCATGGTCAACAAACCTCATTTATACATAAGTTTTTAGTTAAAAAGGCAGAAATTATGAATTATTTTGACTAATAGTTAAGATCAGAGGATGTTGAGTGGGTAGATGTCAAAGTTTAGTCCGGATATTGTTTTGAAACCATTAAAAAAAAGAATTCAAATGATATAAGATTACAAAAACACCCCAAAAAAATTCAATGGAAGTAATCATTAATGTCACCTGAAGAATGTATGGAATCATTCATGTTATTATTGGGCAATTTGGTTGATATAAATCCATATTTCTGATATAAAACACTTTGAAATGGGTTAGTTTGACCCGAGGACAACGCAAGGGTTAATAGTTATTAGACCGCCAGATGTGTGACAACAGCAACACTATATACCTGCTGTCTTAACATGTTTGGAATGTTTTTCATATTTATTTGTTGTGGCTGCTTTCTAAAGCAATAAAATCGTTTTTTCAACATTGTACAACCTGGTGAGTGTGTTACTGGAAGCAGTGGTGGAATGTAACAAAGTACATTTACTCCAGTACTGTACTGTAGTGCCCATATTATAATAAAAACAAACAAAAAAAACACTTTTTCTAGGATTTGGGGGGTTATTTTGTGTCTCTGGTGCTTCCACACACATACACACTTGGAAAAATAACCATCCATGGTGTTTTTAGTGAGATCTGGTGTCTGAGTGTCCTCTGATCCGGTTTCTGAATGTCCTCTGTCTTCAGTCTCCGGGTGAGCTAGAGACGAGGTGGCTAACCGTAGCATGCTAGCTCGTCCTCAATGGCAAAACACTGCTCCAACAGCCGCTAGTTGACCAGAATCTCCAAAATAACTACTTCCTGTCCCTGTTCTACTTCCTGTCCCTGTTCTGTAGGTATTCCAAAAGTGTCCCTGGTCTAGAAGAAGTCTCCCAGCTGATCCTGCCTTGGACTGACCAAAGCTGGAGAAAGAGTAATCTAGCTGATGGGATCTTACCGAGCTACTGAGCATGTGCAGCTCCCAACAAAGATAGGATAGAAGGGAGATGTCTCACTCTGGAGATAAAACTAGAGCGATGTCTCACTCTGGAGATAAAACTAGAGCGATGTCTCACTCTGGAGATAAAATATGTCTCACTCTGGAGATAAAACTAGAGATGTCTCACTCTGGAGATAAAACTAGTGAGAAACTGGAGATAAGACTAGTGAGATGTCTCACTCTGGAGATAAAACTAGTGAGATGTCTCACTCTGGAGATAAGACTAGTGAGATGTCTCACTCTGGAGATAAAACTAGTGAGATGTCTCACTCTGGAGATAAGACTAGTGAGATGTCTCACTCTGGAGATAAAACTAGTGAGATGTCTCACTCTGGAGATAAAACAGAGACCTAAACACACAGGGTGAAAACAGGATCTGCAGCAATGTGCAGTACAACAAAAATATGGTGATTTTAAAAAAAAGGCACAATTTCAAACAGTTATGAACCTGAAGATGAGCAGAATATGGGCGCTTTAAGTACAAATGTTGAGCTACGTGTACTTTAGTCTCTTATTTTTGTGCCACTTTCTACTTGTCTCACAATTGGCTGATATGCTCATTAAAGGGGCGCTATGCAGTTTTGGCCATTTCTTCGCAGGTTTCTCTATAGAGCCCCCCACCTACAGCTTCATAATAGATATTTGGCAGCTCCTATGTTGTGTATGACTCCTTGCCCGGTCAGTCTGCTGTTTCTTCTTTCTTACAACAACTACGTGATCTATGGCTTCTACTCCAATTGTCAATGGAAAAATTTTATTTTTACCCCCGGAACCGGCTCTGGAGGTCTCTACCCAGGGAGTAAATCTCATCAGCGCCAGTGAGCCAATAAGCACGCAGCATGCTTCTACTAAGATCTAATACACCAAAAAATGGGGCGCACACACTAGTTCTACATTTCTAAGAACATGCTTAAACCCTGGTGTCGTCTTCACCTTCGGGACCCTCTCGTGTCCCTCGGGTCAAACTAACCTGGGACTTATTCGGGGTTTTAAAAGCAATTCTGACATAAACTTTTACTTCATAATCTATTTACAAATATTGTCTTTATCTCAATTTCAAACAGCTGAGATAACATATGTGTTTAGGGAATGCATCAGTCTCTACTGGCACACAATTAAAAATGGAAGTGGGGTTAGTTTTTTGTCATAAGGTTAAAATTCATGGTTAAAATCCACTATGGAAACAACATAAGTGGTCATATCCTCTGAATTGGTCATATCCAGAAGGATTTAATGTTCAATGACCATTCAATCAAGGAAGTTTAACAGTTTATCACAGGAAATAAGGTAAGGCTGTTGATTTTTCAGGTAGAAAAAATGTAACTTGTACCATTTTTCTTCTTGTACAAATTTGAAAATTTGACCCAAATACCATTGGGGAAGAAAACCATTGAATCAAGTTTTTAGTTTAGTATGAAAGCCTGTAAGTGCGCCTCATGCCTGGCTTTTGCAATCATAAAGCAAATAACATCCCCGTCTGAAATTAACAATAACGCTAAAAGTGTATTTTATAGCTAATACACTTTTAGCTATAAAAGACGTTAGCAGTTAACCCTCCTGTGATCCTTGGGTCAAATCTGACCCCTTTAAAAAATGTCTATATCTGAAATATGAGTTTCTTTTTAACCAAATTACCACAAAAAATGGATTGGATTCCTTCCAACGTTCTTTATAAATACAACTGATCACTTTCATTCCTATGATCTTAACTATTAGTCCAAATAATTCATCATTTCTGCTTTTTTAACTCAAATATTAGATATAATTCTATATAAATGGGGGTAATTGACCATGGATTCCAAAAAGTAGTAAAACTAGTAAGGTGGTGTTAGTGAAAACGTTTTTTAAAAAGTCTGAAAAAGGGACAAAAATGTCAAATTTTTATCAGTTTTTGACCCGGGGGGGACAACACAAAAGGCTAAGAGCAGTTAAGAGTGTCCAGGTATGTATGTGAGTAGATTATTAGTTAATTAATTAATTCAGACCTCAGACCAGAGATTTGAGAGTTGAAGTGTGAAGCACCAGCGCTGCAGACAGGTACAAAGGTCAGGCCGTAGGACGGGACGGGACCAGATGACATGGAAGGGGTTTTCCATTTAAAGACCAGTCAACCTATGAGAAACCGGCAGAGGAATGGTGTGAAGTGGTGATAGGTCAGCACACGACACACACTGGTAGCCTTTACCTTGACAATTGGACTACCTATATCTGATAGGCCGCAGTCACCTTTGCCACATATTTACCCCAGATGGGAAGGCATTCAGCGGCTTGGTGCAGGTCGTTGTGCAGTATAACATCTACCAATATCACAATATTTCCTCTGAGGTATTTGATTGTGCAACCTCTCCGTGAGATGTTGGGAGGATGATTAGTCAGGCGTCAGCTTTGCTACGTATGCAGGGATTTCCCCGCCGTTCAGGTGCAGCACTTTTCTCAGATTATCTCGTCTTTAAGGTTTTTTGGCGTTATTTATTTACGATCTGTTATTTATTTACGATCTGTTATACGATCTGCAGTGATGTGAAAACGAGACAGACAACTACCTCAAAGGGACACAAAGAGATGCCAAATGTCCACAGAGACCCCAAAGAAAACCAAAAATGACTAAAAACAGACACAAACCAGCTAAGAGAAATAAAATGTACGGGGAAAAATGGTTGCAGGTTGTTGTAACGAGATTGAGATAATAAACTCATTATGAAAATATATTTACTGAGATAAAAAAATCTAGTGAAAAGTAGACTTACTGTCTCGTAGACTTCTATAGAAACAGACTTCTTTTTGGAGCCGTTGGAGTCTCCCCCTGCTGGATGTTAGAGAGAATGCAGCTTTAAGGAGTCTCCCCCTGCTGGACGTTAGAGAGAATGCAGCTTTAAGGAGTCTCCCCCTGCTGGACGTTAGAGAGAATGCAGCTTTAAGGAGTCTCCCCCTGCTGGACGTTAGAGAGAATGCAGCTTTAAGGAGTCTCCCCCTGCTGGATGTTAGAGAGAATGCAGCTTTAAGGAGTCTCCCCTGCTGGACGTTAGAGAGAATGCAGCTTTAAGGAGTCTCCCCTGCTGGACGTTAGAGAGAATGCAGCTTTAAGGAGTCTCCCCCTGCTGGACGTTAGAGAGAATGCAGCTTTAAGGAGTCTCCCCCTGCTGGACGTTAGAGAATGCAGCTTTAAGGAGTCTCCCCCTGCTGGACGTTAGAGAGAATGCAGCTTTAAGGAGTCTCCCCCTGCTGGACGTTAGAGAGAATGCAGCTTTAAGGAGTCTCCCCCTGCTGGACGTTAGAGAGAATGCAGTTTTAAGGAGATTCAGCATCGACTCACCCTTGGCGTTGTTTTTCGACGGTCCGTCAGATAGACATTCATGTTAATCCCTCACCATCAGATATAGATGAAAGGATATCTTAGAAAGGATATCTTAAAAGGATATTTTAAGGATACCCCTTAAAAATCTGTGGCAGTTTTGGTATTTTTAGCCCTATAACCGCTGTTTTATTAACATTTATTCACAAGATCTTATCATGGTTATCATGTATTTCTTTTAATGTTATTATTTTGGTCTATATCGGCCAGGGAAGCTATCTGACGGACCCCCGTGTCGAAAAACAACGCAAAGGGAACACCTCTTTTATATGAACTTGACGCCAGGGATGCTTGACCATGAGTCAGACATTAGACGAGTAGGGAGTGAGACTGTGTTGGCTTGGCATATCTGTGGGAATACCTGCAGAAAACTGCTGGGCAATGGAAACCGTCTTGTCGTAGCTATCCTGAATAAGAACTGTAGGCTGATCCTGAAATGTGAGTTTACTTACAAGGGCGAGTTGATCCAAAGGCACCATGATGTGTCAGTTTAATGGGAATGTCACTGTTTCTATCAATCATAAATAACATGTAGGCTAGTTGGAGAGACAAGTGGGAGAGGATCTTTCAATAACCCTCATGTTGTCCTCATGTTGTCCTCGGGTCAAATTGACCCGTTGTCCTATATCAATGTTCTTTTTAATTCCCCAAAATAACATGATTGAGTCCACACAACGCTCTTTGCCAAGTACAAATCTCTACTTTCATTAATTTTGGGGCGTCTTATTCAATTTTATAGCATTTGAAAACAAATGGAAGTGTTTTTGAAATAGTATTGAGTAAAAGTTGACATATTCCAGTCTGTGATTATCATCAACATCCATTCCTTTAATTTTAGTCTCAATAATTCCTAATTTCTGCTTTTCTAACTCAAACATTAGGTATTATTTCCTATAAATGAGGTTTATTGACCATAAATTCAAAAAATAACTGTAAAAGTAGAGTTAATAAGTTAGTGTTACGTAGTGGTAAACGTCAAAAAAAGGGACAAACATTGAAAAAAGGATCAAAAACATAAGAATAAGATAAAAAGCGTCAACAAAAGTGTTGATTTTCAATTTTGATGGGAAGACATCATAATAAGTATAAGTATACACCCCCTATGTTAAAATACAGGGGGCATAAGTATACACCCCCCTATGTTAAAATACAGGGGCATAAGTATACACCCCCCTATGTTAAAATACAGGGGATATAAGTATACATTTTAAACACACACACGCACGCACACACACACACACACAGATTAACGCACGCACACGCACGCACACACACACACACACATGCACGCACACACAGACTAAAACACACACACGCACACACACACAAGCACACGCCTGCACACCTGGACACACTCACACACACACACACACAGATTAAACACACACACACGCACGCACACACAGACATAAGCGCACACACAGACAGGCACACACAAACACATGCATGCACACAAACACACACAGGTACACGCACACACATGCACGCACACAGGCACACGCGCGCACACACACTCATTTTCTTACTTTGTCGTTGTTTCAAAGCAGGGAAATGCGCCGTTTCAACGAGGTCCTCTGACAATGAAGGCCGTGCAGAATCCTTTAAATTCATCATGGAGGTGTCTTTACAAAATAAACAAAGAGTTACGAATCCAAAAATCAACTACCGTAATCTTCCCAATGCTCCGCGCGACCTTTGACCCCGGCGCCTCGCCGTGTTTTTAGCTTTGTGGCTATTAGCTCCAGCAACATGTTTGGTGTCTTTGCAGCGCTTCCTGGAGTTCAGTAATCCGCCCTGAAACTTCAGCGACTTTCCGGAGACTTTGCTTGAGTAATTCAGAGCGATACATCCGCGACTGAACGGCTCTTTCCTGTATTTAGTCACCTTTTTTTACCAAAAAGTGGTGGACTCGCGTTAGCCGCTGGCACGGCGCCATCTTGACGTGACGCCTTGACTGACAGGTGTGTCGACCAATCACATCAAGTTATTGAGTGTGTGTACGTAGGTGTGTGTGTGTGTGTGTGTGTGTGTGTGTGTGTATGCGGGTGTGTGTGTATGTGTGTGTATGCGGATGTCTGTGTGTGTGTGTGTGTGTCTGTGTGTGTGTGTGTGTGTCTGTGCGGATGTCTGTGTGTGTGTGTGTGTGTGTGTGTGTGTGTGTGTGTGTGTGTGTGTGTGTGTGTGTGTGTGTGTGTGTGTGTGTGTGTGTGTGTGTGTGTGTGTGTGTGTGTGGATGTCGGATGTGTGTGTGTGTGTGTGTGTGTGTGTGTGTGTGTGTGTGTAATTAAAGTAACTAGTAACTAAAGCTGTCAGGTGAATGTAGTGGAGTAAAAAGTATTTCTCTCTGAGATGTAGTGGAGTAGAAGTAGAAAGTGAAAAGAAAAGACTCGAGTAAAGTACAAGTACCTCAACATTTGGACTTAACCCTCGTGTCGTCTTCCCAAAAATCAACTCTTTTGTTGCTTTTTATCGATGTTTTTAACTTTTTCTCACGTTTTTGTTCCTTTTTTTAACATTTTTTTGACGTTTTTAACACTACGTAACACTAACTTATTAACTTTAGTTTTACAGTTATTTTTGGAATTTATGGTCAATAAACCTCATTTATAGGAAATTATATGATATATGATATATGATTATATACTCATGTTTGAGTTAGAAAAGCAGAAATTAGGAATTATTGAGACTAAAATTAAAGGAATGGATGTTGATGATAATCACAGACTGGAATATGTCAACTTTTACTCAATACTATTTCAAAAACACTTCCATTTGTTTTACAATGCTATAAAATTGAATAAGACGCCCCAAAATTAATGAAAGTAGAGATTTGTACTTGGCAAAGAGCGTTGGGTGGAATCAATCATGTTATTTTGGGGAATTAAAAAGAACATTGATATAGGACAACATGGGGACAACATGAAGACAACATGAGGACAACATGAGGGCAACATGAGGGCAACATGGGGACAACATGAGGACAACATGAGGACAACATGAGGACAACATGGGGACAACATGAGGACAACATGAGCACAACATGAAGACAACATGAGGACAACATGAGGACAACATGAAGACAACATGAGGACAACATGAAGACAACATGAGGACAACATGAGCACAACATGAAGACAACATGAGGACAACATGAGCACAACATGAAGACAACATGAAGACAACATGAAGACAACATGAGGACAACATGAAGACAACATGAGGACAACATGAGGGCAACATGAGGACAACATGAGGACAACATGAGGGTTAGGTACAGTACTGGAGTAAATGTACTTAGTTACATTCCACATATCCAACTACCCTGACCCTTCAGTATTTAAGAATTATAATATTTATATAATATAATAATGTCAAAGGAAGAGAAAGTAGAGAAATCCCAATGAACCGTGAGTTTATTACTGTATATATCGTTTATTACAAATGGAAGTGTTTTTGAAATAGTATTGAGTTTATTACTGTATATATCGTTTATTTTCTAAAACACTGTTGAGTTGGTCTGTAGAACAATTGTCATAAAGCACAAATCACAGCACAGTTCCCCTGATTCTGTAAAAGAAATAAAAAATAATAATATTAATGATGTCCTCCTGCAGTAATGTCATAACATAATATGTTGACTGGGATTTATTTTTTATTTATTTAAATTCATTTTATTGATTTTAATTTTTTTTTATGTATGCATTTATAAATCTGCACATGGATTTCATTGCAGCAGCAGAAACACTTTTGAATAATAATTGTTGACTTTTGAATGCTGTCTTTTTTAGTTATGCTGTTATAGTTTTGGACTGCTGGGGGGACTTCCTTTGACACGCTGAGCTCCTCTCTCCTCTATCTATCTTTCTATCTTTCTATCTTTCCTTTTGTGTGCATCCATGTCCCAGAAATGCTTGTTACTACCCGAGCTCTGGGGAGTCCTTATGTTCCCCCCCCCCAGCATTTTTCCTTGGAAGGGAGGCTCCCAGATCATGGTTGCAGCTGTTGCCTACGCCCTGCTACACCCTGCTATGTCCTGCTACATCCTGGTACGTCGTGCTACGCCCTGCAGTGCCCTGCTACGTCCTGGTACGTCGTGCTACGCCCTGCAGTGCCCTGCTACGTCCTGGTACGTCGTGCTACGCCCTGCTACGTCGTGCTACGCCTTGCTACGTCCTGCTACACCCTGCACTGCCCTGCTACGTCCCGCTACGTCCTGCTACACCCTGCACTGCCCTGCTACGTCCCGCTACGTCCTGCTACACCCTGCAGTGCCCTGCTACGTCCTGTAGTGCCCTGCTACGTCCTGTAGTGCCCTGCTATCTTGAAATATTAAGACTTTTTATTTTGAAATATTAGAACTTTTTATCTTGAAATATTAGGACTTTTAATTTTGAAATATTAGGACTTTTAATTTGGAAATATTAAGACTTTTTATCTTGAAATATTCCCCTCTGAGGTGTAGTGGAGTGGAGTATAAAGTAGCAGCAGCAGCAGAGTCTAGGATCAGACCTTTGGGGGGGGTGGCGGCGGCTCAGCCCCTAACGAGAACAGCTCTAGGACGAGTGTCCCCGTTTTAAGTTTTACAAAAATAAAAACATGACAACCAGGGACCATAGTCATACATAGTCTTACATGTTCGCTACGTCACAACTCATTCGATAAAGCTGTTTCCATCTCGTTTTGCGCATTAACTCTTTTTTGAAAAAGACAAACCCAAGTTTGAGGACGTTTTCATCAACATTTTCTAATGCAATACTTCAAAATGCGCAAAAACGTACTCTGATGGAAACAGGACTAGTGATTGGAACGGATAGATAGTCTCTTTACTCGGAGAACCACGGTTACTTTGTAACCGAATTTTCCCTTTATCACAATGACCTTGTTTTAATTTAAGCAGTCAGTCTACCGCTTCAAACCAGATCATTTAAATTCCAAAATAGAAAATTGAACTGAATAACAAGCATGAAAAAGGATATTTTGAATAATAATAACACTACATAACATAACTCTCGAAATATTTACAGTTTAATTTTAAAAGTCTATGGAAGACATTTCCAGTGATGAAAATTTACTTCCTACAGGCTGAACATTGACATCCTCTAGAGCTGCAAAGATGAATCGATAAGTTGTTAACCATAAAACAAATCCACAAATATTTTGATAATTGATTCATCAGTTTGGGTTATTATTTATGAAGATTCTCTAATTCCAGTTGCTTAAATGTGATTTTGTAGTTTCTTCTCTGCTCTGTGACAGTAAACTGAATATCTTTGCATTGTGGACAAAACAAGACATTTGAGGACGTCTTCTTGGGCTTTTGAAACACTGATCCATTTTTTTCACCATTTTACTGTATAGACAAAGCAACTGATCAATAAAAATAAAATGATTATAAAATTAATTGACAATAAAAAAATAATTGTTAGTTGCAGCACTAATATCCTCAGTCAGGTCATCCATCTTTGTTACAGTCTGACTAAACCTCTTAGGTAATACTGGCCGATACAAACACGTAGTATACATAAGTACAGTACACATAGTAGTATCCTAAAAGTATACCCTAAGTAGTGGTATTCTAAAAGTGTAGCAGGTAACTTTGCTGCAAACAAGTGTGTGCATGCATGTACGGCAGCTTTCAAAGGTCGGGGTCATCCCCCCTCAGGGTGTTGAACTCTTCGGGTGCAGAGTACTTGTCAGCACCATGACCAGCTGACTGGCGGAAGCCCGCTGAAATCTCATCAAAGGTGCGGCCCTTGGTCTCGGGAACCTTGAAGTAGGTGAAGGTGAAGAAGCCGAGCAGCAGGACGATGAAGATGATGAAGACGTACGGGCCGCAGAGTTGCTGGGGAGGCGAAACATTTCTTTTGAATAAGGGGAACAAGCTAAAGTATGTATACAGTCAACAGTTCAGAAGGTTGATGGCATTTTGGACTGAATGTACATGTACAATCATAGACTATAAAAAAATAATGGACGAAGCTTCCGGGTCTGAGAGGTCAAGCTGAAGCTCCTTAAAGCTGCATTCTCTCTAACGTCCAGCAGGGGGAGACTCCTTAAAGCTGCATTCTCTCTAACTTCCAGCAGGGGGAGACTCCTTAAAGCTGCATTCTCTCTAACGTCCAGCAGGGGGAGACTCCTTAAAGCTGCATTCTCTCTAACGTCCAGCAGGGGGAGACTCCTTAAAGCTGCATTCTCTCTAACGTCCAGCAGGGGGAGACTCCTTAAAGCTGCATTCTCTCTAACTTCCAGCAGGGGGAGACTCCTTAAAGCTGCATTCTCTCTAACTTCCAGCAGGGGGAGACTCCTTAAAGCTGCATTCTCTCTAACTTCCAGCAGGGGGAGACTCCTTAAAGCTGCATTCTCTCTAACTTCCAGCAGGGGAGACTCCTTAAAGCTGCATTCTCTCTAACGTCGAGCAGGGGGAGACTCCTTAAAGCTGCATTCTCTCTAACGTCCAGCAGGGGGAGACTCCTTAAAGCTGCATTCTCTCTAACGTCCAGCAGGGGGAGACTCCTTAAAGCTGCATTCTCTCTAACGTCCAGCAAGGGGGAGACTCCTTAAAGCTGCATTCTCTCTAACGTCCAGCAGGGGGAGACTCCTTAAAGCTGCATTCTCTGTAACGTCCAGCAGGGGGAGACTCCTTAAAGCTGCATTCTCTCTAACGTCCAGCAGGGGAGACTCCTTAAAGCTGCATTCTCTCTAACGTCCAGCAGGGGAGACTCCTTAAAGCTGCATTCTCACTAACGTCCAGCAGGGGGAGACTCCTTAAAGCTGCATTCTCACTAACGTCCAGCAGGGGGAGACTCCTTAAAGCTGCATTCTCTCTAACGTCCAGCAGGGGGCGATGATGGTCCCATTTATTTTAAAACAGACAATAAAGCACTGCTAACTATGCTAACACTGTGGACATTAAAATTAAATAAAGTGCCTCAACTTGTTTTGGGGTGTTGTCTGTGTTTTCATCTTAAACTTTGAGTGTCTCACTCTGTGATTTTACTTCAGAAAAATTGGAACATTTCATCACCTACAAACTTCTTGTTCAGCATTATGGCAACCAAGCTAGCTAGCTACCACTAGCATTAACTGGTAACTTAAAGAAAAGTTTGTGGATTTTCTGCGGCACCAGTACCCAGAGGTCCGTGTTTATCCGCCAGTAAACCTCCGCATGATGACTCGCTTCAGAAGGTTTGAAAATCAACTTTCCCCCTTTTAGCTTTTAGCTTAGCGCAACACCATTGCCACCGTAAACAACTCTCTCCAGCTCCACCCTCTCATTAAAAACATCACATCCGGTAGCAAATAAAACAAGTTGGCAACATCGAAATTGCCAAACCGGAGGCTTTAAAGCGCCACAAACTAATGTGTGAAGTCATGGATGCTTCTTCCACTATTTAACTATCTATAAGTCTCTAAATTTTACTAATCTATAAGTCATTTTAAATGAAAGATGTCTTACCTCGACATACGGGAAGCCAATTCCCACTAAGAAGTTGGCAGACCAATTGGACAATCCAGCAACTGCAATGGCAGACGGCCGCGGCCCCTGGCTGAAGAGCTCCGCCACGATGAACCAGGGGATGGGGCCGGGGCCAATTTCAAAAAAGGCCACAAAACTAAAGATGGCCGCAATGCTGACGTAGGACATCCAACTGAGCTGGTCCTGAGAAACACAGCACACCACTGAAGCTTCCAGTCACTGCATTTAAAAACCCCTTAATGGAGCTAGGACTGTGAAAGATAATCTCAAACACTTACCAACAACGCCATGGCAACAGTTAGGAAAACTGCTGAAACTGCCATTCCCATCAAACCAACGAGGTGAAGGGGTCTCCTGCCGACTCGCTCAACCACAAACAACTGCACAGAGGGAGAGAAAGTAGCTTACAGAGAGGTGAAGGCCGAGAGAACGAGGGAGAGACTAATAAAGATTTGATCCTGTTTGAATTGAGCCATGAGTTACACATATGATGTTCGTCAATATTAAAGATAATTTTGCAAGTGAAGAAAGTCTCATTTTGAAACTGTTGAAGTGTAAGACGTCATTAGCAAGACTACAGACTTCAAAGTCTCTGAGTTGAAAATACGTATTCCAGCGACTGTGGCCTTCACGTTAAGGTGACCAGATGTCTCAGACAAAATCCGGGGACATTTTCAGCTCAGAAGCGTAAATACCTCCAAAACATCGTAATGTTTTTAATTTTTGTAAAACTTACAACGGGGACACTAGACCTAGAGCTGAGTATCGGATACAATATAAACTATTGAGGAAAGATTTTCCTTTGACATTGATGCAGTATGAAACGAGATCGCTGCAGTCGGCAGCAGAGAAACAAGCTACAATGGAAGTTAATGGGAGAATTGTCCAGCTTGTATTTACGTTCATAAAGTGCTCGTTTTGCTGCTGACAGACTCAGATTAATATTCTAAGTGTCTGATAACATTATGGAAAGGATTTCTAAGGAGGCTGACCTTTCTGTTAAAGATTAAGATCATTTTTTAAAACATAAAAGTCCACCAGACTCCATGTAAATAATCAGTGATTTTAGCGTGTATAGAGCAGCATATCTCCACCAGACTCCATGTAAATAATCAGTGATTTTAGCGTGTATAGAGCAGCATATCTCCACCAGACTCCATGTAAATAATCAATGATTTTAGCGTGTATAGAGCAGCATATCTCCACCAGACTCCATGTAAATAATCAATGATTTTAGCGTGTATAGAGCAGCATATCTCCACCAGACTCCATGTAAATAATCAGTGATTTTAGCATGGTAAAATACGGCTTTCTAAAACATCTCTGAGCTCTGAGCAGCGCTGCTCGATCGGCTCCGTTTGGTCAGTGTTTTCTTTCTTTCAGTCCAGTATCGGGCCTGTCAGTCACAGTGAAAACCGGGGACATTTCCGGGGACAGATCCAGCCGGGGACAGGTCACCAAAACCGGGGACGTCTGGTCACCCTATGCTAGCTATGCAAGTAGTCGCTACAAGTTAGCATCAAACACAACAAAGGCTGTCAGTTGAATGGTGTTTTTAGCTAACATTAGCAACCAAACACTTTCAGTTATTCTTTGTAATGAGTAAAGTTTATTATTTTATGAATTACACAAATTTCAGACACGTTATGCCGTAAAAAGTTTAAATCTGAGCATGCGTGACTCAAATCTGCACTCGACTCACATCGGGGAGTGACATCTTGTCTTGTGTGTGTCTGTGTGTGTGTGTCTGTTTATGTACACTATGTGTTATTTGTTAGCTGTGGACGTCACTCTTTTGTTGCGTTCTTTTTGCGTGATTTTTCCTAATTTGTTGAATGAAAATAAAAAGTTTTCAAAAAGCATTAGACATACAAGCCACTATGTTGTGCTTTATGCATGCACCATGTTGACAATGTGACATAATGGGACATTATGAAATTGTCATCGTAGGTGCATGTCCACTGTGAGAGACATAATCAAAACAAAAAATCACAATGTATGATTTTTTAACTATTTATTTGTATGATACAGCTGCAAATAAGTATTTGAACACCTGTCTATCAGCTAGAATTCTGACCCTCAAAGACCTGTTAGTCTGCCTTCAAAATGTCCACCTCCACTCCATTTATTATCCTAAATTAGATGTACCTGTTTGAGGTCGTTAGCTGCATAAAGACACTTGTCCACCCCATACAATCAGTAAGAATCCAACTACTAACATGGCCAATACCAAAGAGCTGTCCAAAGACACGAGAGACTAAATTGTCCACCTCCACAAGGCTGGAAAGGGCTACGGGGACATGTCCAAGCAGCTTGGTGATAAAAGGTCCACTGTTGGAGCAATCATTAGAAAATGGAAGAAGCTAAACATGACTGTCCATCTCCCTCGGACTGGGGCTCCATGCAAGATCTCACCTCGTGGGGTCTCAACGATCCTAAGAAAGGTGAGAAATCAGCCCAGAACTACACGGGAGGAGCTGGTCCATGACCTGAAAAGAGCTGGGACCACCGTTTCCAAGGTTACTGTTGGTAATACACTAATGTGACATAACGGGATCATCAGACTCAGAGAGAGGAGCTAGGAAAGGAAAGAAGTGTGTAGCCAGACACAGCCGCCCAGTGGGGATTGAGACATTTTTGTGGATTTGTTGGCATCTGTCGCTCAAGAATTATGTGGGTTATTAACTTTATTTTTCTTTAACCCTTGGGTTGTCCTCGGGTCAAACTGACCCATTTCAAAATGTTTTATATCAGAAAAATGGATTTCTTTCAACCAAATTGCCCAAAAATAACATGGATGATTCCATACAACGTTCTTCAGGTGACATTAATGATTACTTTCATTGAATTTTTTGGGTGTTTTATTTAATCTTATAGCATCTGAATTCTTTTTTTTAATGGTTTCAAAACAGTATCCGGACTAAACTTTGACATCTACCCATTCAACATCCTCTGATTTTAACTATTAGTCAAAATAATTCATAATTTCTGCCTTTTTAACTAAAAACGTTATGTATAAATTGATATAAATGAGGTTTGTTGACCATGAATTCCAAGAATAAGTGTAAAAATTATTATTAAACCAGCTCAGGTTTTTTAAAAAAGCGCCAAGAGCTGGAAAAAGTGACAAAAACATCGGCAAAAGTGACAAAAACATCAGAAAAGTGACAAAAACATCGCAAAAAGTGACAAATAAATCAGAAAAAGCGACAAAAACTTCGGCAAAGCACAAAAAAATTTCATTTTCAAGTTCATGGTTAACGGGAAGACAGCACAAGGGTTAAACTAAATGGAGCTCGAGGTTTTTGGGTAAAAAAGAACTCATGCCGAAATCTGATAGGTACGCGTCCTCACTGTCCCCACCGAAATCGACGCCTATGCACCACAGTACATACTGTACAGTAGGCCTATATTTTCTGAAATAAGGTCCGATGGTGGGACTCGGCCTCACTTTCTCCCTTTTGTGTTTCTTTTTGTGACTTACAGAAACCACAGTGAAGGCAGTGTTGACCAG
>CM049377.1:29645508-29658008 GCA_026937815.1 Etheostoma perlongum | reverse complement strand
GAGAGAGAGAGAGAGAGAGAGAGGATGGATGGATGGATAGGTGGATGGGTAGATAGATAGAGATAGAGAGAGAGAGAGAGAGAGAGGGATGGATGGATGGATAGGTGGATGGGATAGATAGAGAGAGAGGGATAGGTGGAGAGAGATGGATGGATGGATAGGTGGATGGGTAGAGAGAGAGAGAGAGGATGGATGGATGGATGGATAGGTGGATGGTAGATAGATAGAGATAGATAGAGAGAGAGAGAGAGAGAGAGAGAGAGAGGGATGGATAGGTGGATGGGTAGATAGATAGAGATAAATACTTTATTCATCCCAAAGGATAATTTAGGCATTCAATTGCAAGACAACCAAAACACAACAAACACACATAACTTGCATTACAGTCAATCAGTAACTAACCATTCATTCCTCATTCGTTCCTCTGTAACTTCCTACATTTAGATGTACCCCCTAATGTAAATTGTTACCCCATTATCTTTATTGCTTCTTGCCTCTGTTATCCATCACACCCCCAACCGGCCCCGTCAGACACCGCCCACCAACAGCCTGGGCCGTTGCACATAATGCACATAATGCTTGCTCTTGGAGGAATTGTTGAAATTAAAGTACAGAGTGTGGTCTAGATCTGCTCTATCTGTAAAGTATCTTGAGATCACTCTTGTTATGATTCTATACTATGAATAAAATTTAAATTGAAATGATCCCTGTCCCGTGTTACTCTTTAACCAGGTTCATCTACTCCCGCCCTCGACATTTGGAATAAAAGGACAGTTAATGTGTATATATAAACCAGTACCAGTACTTTTTATTTTACTATAATTTGCTCTGTCTATAGCTGTTGTCCTTTAACTTTTGGTTTGACAAGCGTGTGGGAAATGCAAACACATATGAGTGCAAGCACATAGTTAAGAGTATCCTGGAAATCCAGACCCAAATCCAAAAAGATTAAGGGTCTGGCATCGAGAAATGAAAGTTGGCCACCAAGCGTGCATTTGAAAATCTCACTGCGTGCAATTGGATAACACAGCGACCAATCACAACAACACTCAGGGTGACGTATCCCAGCAGAGCTAACTGGTAGAGTAGACTGTCGTCATCTGTTCAGCTCGCCTCTGGCCCCGCCCACATCAGATACACCGATGTGATTGGTGCAGCTCGGCTACAAGGGCATAGTTAATGAGCAGCATTACTCGATGACAGAGTAAGTAATTCAAATTGTGCTCTTGTGAGAACTTTGGATTTCCAGTGTACAGTTTGAGCAGAAGCTGAGAAAATCTTGGCACAGGTGTCTTTTTGAGTGTGAGGGAAGATGTTTGAGGGAAAGCATTTTTAAAATCTGAATGTGAAATCAATGACAAATGCACTCAAATTGAAAGACCACTCTCTTGAATAAAGACAGGAATTTACAGCATCTCCATAGAGTCATACCTGCCGAAACGGTTGACGAAGAGGCCGACGGAGAAGGAGCCGAACATTCCTCCTATGGAGAAGATGGCGACGGAGAGCGACCACAGAGCTGTTAAAACGGTCTGAGGGATGGGCTCTGAAAACCTGCTGCTCCACGTCTCATTGTAGAAGCTCTCAATGATCTGAAACACAGAAACAAGACAGATTCAGCTTCCATCCATCCATCAATCCATCCATCCATCCATCCATCTTCATCCACTTATCCGTTATCGGGTCTCGGGGGCAGCAGCTCCAGTAGGGGACCCCAAACTTCCCTTTCCCGAGCCACATCAACCAGCTCCGACTAGGGGATCCCGAGGAGTTCCCAGGCCAGGTAGGAGATATAATCCCTCCACCTAGTCCTGGGTCTTCCCAGAGGCCTCCTCCCAGCTGTACGTCCCTCCACCTAGTCCTGGGTCTTCCCAGAGGCCTCCTCCCAGCTGGACGTCCCTCCACCTAGTCCTGGGTCTTCCCCGGGGTCTCCTCCCAAGATTCAACTTGTCTTGTCAAATGTCAACAATGTTGGTCAGTCACTCGCTCCATAGTCTATATGTCCGTTCCCGTCCCCACCATCTTAAACTGGTGAAAAGACCGAGGTAAACCATCCAGTCGGAAGGGGCTTTAAATTTAAAGGCACTACAATGTCCGTCCCCGTCCTCTGTCTCGGCGCTCTAACCTGCGGCGGATTTCTGAGGACTATGGTTACCTGGTCCTCAGGTCTCTGCCGGGTAAATCCAGACAGCTAGCTAGACTATCTGTCCAATCTGAGGACTATAGTTACCTGGTCCTCAGATCTCTGTAGGGTAAATCCAGACCGCTAGCTAGACTATCTGTCCAATCTGAGGACTATGGTTACCTGGTCCTCAGGTCTCTGCAGGGTAAATCCAGACAGCTAGCTAGACTATCTGTCCAATCTGAGGACTATGGTTACCTGGTCCTCAGATCTCTGTAGGGTAAATCCAGACCGCTAGCTAGACTATCTGTCCAATCTGAGGACTATGGTTACCTGGTCCTCAGATCTCTGTAGGGTAAATCCAGACCGCTAGCTAGACTATCTGTCCAATCTGAGGACTATGGTTACCTGGTCCTCAGGTCTCTGCAGGGTAAATCCAGACAGCTAGCTAGACTATCTGTCCAATCTGAGGACTATGGTTACCTGGTCCTCAGATCTCTGTAGGGTAAATCCAGACCGCTAGCTAGACTATCTGTCCAATCTGAGGACTATGGTTACCTGGTCCTCAGATCTCTGTAGGTAAATCCAGACCGCTAGCTAGATCTGTCCGATCTGAGGACTATGGTTACCTGGTCCTCAGATCTCTGCAGGGTAAATCCAGACAGCTAGCTAGACTATCTGTCCAATCTGAGGACTATGGTTACCTGGTCCTCAGATCTCTGTAGGGTAAATCCAGACCGCTAGCTAGACTATCTGTCCAATCTGAGGACTATGGTTACCTGGTCCTCAGGTCTCTGCAGGGTAAATCCAGACAGCTAGCTAGACTATCTGTCCAATCTGAGGACTATGGTTACCTGGTCCTCAGGTCTCTGCAGGGTAAATCCAGACAGCTAGCTAGACTATCTGTCCAATCTGAGGACTATGGTTACCTGGTCCTCAGATCTCTGTAGGGTAAATCCAGACCGCTAGCTAGACTATCTGTCCAATCTGAGGACTATGGTTACCTGGTCCTCAGATCTCTGTAGGGTAAATCCAGACCGCTAGCTAGACTATCTGTCCAATCTGAGGACTATGGTTACCTGGTCCTCAGATCTCTGCAGGGTAAATCCAGACAGCTAGCTAGACTATCTGTCCAATCTGAGGACTATGGTTACCTGGTCCTCAGATCTCTGTAGGGTAAATCCAGACCGCTAGCTAGACTATCTGTCCAATCTGAGGACTATGGTTACCTGGTCCTCAGGTCTCTGCAGGGTAAATCTTGTGGCAGTGATGACGGTGGCGTATATATGTCTTCTTCGTTTGTGTGCTCGGTAAGACCGTTTTGTGCTTGAGCGCCCCCAAGTTGTGTTTTACTGTAACTTCAGAAGCACGAGACACGTGAGCAAAAGGGCCGATTTCATTGGTCGGATAGTTTTTGACGCGGTTCAAAAGGCGTTTTTAAAAATGACGCTTTTACGCGTGGCGTTTTTCGCGTCGGTGTGCACACTCTCATCGACGCCCTTTGTTAAGTCACGACGCGTTAAACGTCGGCGAATATCGCGCGCGAAATTCGTCCCGGTGTGAACAGGCCTTTACGCTGTTCTCTAGCCCAGTGATTCCCAAAGTGGGGGTCGGGACCCACAGGGGGTCGGCAAGCCAGAGGGGGGGTCGCGAGTTGATTTCCGGAAATAAAATAAAAATTTAAAAACAATTAGAAATAGCATATGTTAGCCATGATTTTAACACAAGATAAAACTAGTGGCTGAATTTAAAATAAAACCAATCAAATAAATAAAAAGGGAACAGCTCTTTGGATTCTCTTTGACCACTCTGACCCCTGAGGTCATTGCGACAGATTTACGACATATCAGCGACAGAATCAGTTGCAGCAGGTCAGCGTACAGCGCGACTGGATGTGGAGGATGATGTCGCAAGTCACTTGCACCGTTACTTTGGGGGTCGTGGGCTGAAGGTTTTGGGAACCCATGCTCTAGCCCACCCCCACTTTGTTTGGGATTTTCCCAGATTGGGTCATCATTACATAACATTGTCATTATGCCTTGCCTGGTAAGCTAGAGGTCCTTAATCCGCTTTATCAGCTTTATCTCATTAACCTGCTCCCTGTCATTTCAGATATCTGTCAGACCCCCTCAGAGGCTTGTCAGCGGCCGTAGAGATGTAGGTTAACATGCAAAAAAAACACATCCCTGCTCGGACTTAAGCAGGTGACATGCAACATTGTTATTTTACAAATAATAGTTATACATTGCAAGTTCTTACCAACACCATCCGGTGGCCTGGTGTGCGGCCGCTGCCCTGAGAATACCTTCCATTACCACTACTTCATGTCATTGTATTCCTCTCCCATATCCATCATTATTCTCACACATTTCTTTATATACAGTATTTTTTAAAACGGTATACTCACATTCTGAGGAGCATTGATTACACCAGTGTTGTATCCGAACTGGAGAGAGCCAATCACAGCTGTGCCGACAGCCATCATCAGCTGGGGTGTCACCTGTTGTTAAGACCGAGAAACAAAGATTTAACATTACATGTCATTAACATTACATTAAATTACATTAAATTACATTACATGTCATTAACATTACATTAAATTACATTACATTACTTGTCATTAACATTACATTAAATTACATTAAATTACATTACATGTCATTAACATTACATTAAATTACATTACATGTCATTAACATTACATTAAATTACATTAAATTACATTACATGTCATTAACATTACATTAAATTACATTACATTACTTGTCATTAACATTACATTAAATTACATTAACATTACATTACTTTACATTACATGTCTTTTAGCTGACACTTTTATCCAAAGTGACTCCCAATTCAGTGCTTTTAACCTTGATGGTGCAAACTCCAGGCCTTATGCCCCCCGCCCCCCCGCATGTTTCCTTGGATCAGGGAGGCTCCAAAATCTTAGTTGCAGCTGTTGCCGTGGTCCTGCTACACGTCCTGCGAGGCCCTGTTATATCCTACTACGCCCCGCTAAGCTCTTACACATGCATGTAAGTGGTGGAAGAAGTATTCAGATCCATTACTTAAGTAAAAGTACTTATACGACCCAGTGAAAATAGTCCACAAGTAAAAGTCATGCATTTAAAATGTAAGTGGAGTACAAGTATTTTAAGTATGTTCAGCAAAATATACTATCAAAAGTACTCATAGAGCAGTAAAATGTTCCCTGTCAGTGTTTTTCTCTTCTCGCTAATGTTTCTGGATTAATCTTCCTGCTGTATTAACATGAATGTTGCTTTATTTATTTATTTTTACTGCTGTAGATGTCTATGGTTGTGCTTGTTTTAACTCCTTTATATGCGTTCGGGTAGTTTAATCTACAGCAATGCATCATGGCCTTTAATGGCCTTTAAGCCTGATGCGATTGAAAAAATGAACTCTAAAGCATCTATTTGAAGACAGGAGCTGATATTCTCTGTGCAAAACATGTGAGGAGTCATGTGAAACCTCAGCCTGAGCATACTATTACTGTGAGCTTCTTGACAGGAGTGTGTACATTTATTAACCCTAGCCACCATCTTGTCCTAAACCTAACTGTCCTGTTCTGGTGCTGCATGTCAATTAAACGTACGGCCTGACCCAAAGCGTCAAAAAGTGACAACAACAGTCCCAAACAACGGGTCTAAATATAATATAAGACAGAGTAGTTTGGAATCCATTGACATATTAAAGGTCCCATTGGAAATGTCCCTTTATGACGTTTTTAACATTAATATGAGTCCCCCCCCCCAGCCTGCCTATGGCCCCCCCAGTGGTTAGAAATGGTGATAGGTGTAAACCGAGACCTGGGTATCCTGCTCTGCCTTTGAGAACATGAAAGCTCAGATGGGCCGATCTGGAATCTTCCCCTTATGAGGTCATAAGCGGCAAGGTTACCTCCCCTTTCTCTGCTTTGCTCGCCCAGAGAATTTGCCCCCCCTCCCATGAGAGAGAGACATCATGGCTTTCAAACGTGCAAAGTGGCAGTAGGTCAAGGCCACACCCCCACCCTCCATCTTACCCCTCCCCCTCTCCTCCTTAATAGTATTTAAAGCTACAGACACAGAAATGGCTCATATAAGGAAAGCTCATTGTGGGACTGACTCTAGTGGCTGGAATTTTGGGAAAAGAGACTTCAGATACAGTATTAGGGGACCACTAAGGTCTATATAAAAGAGACTTCAGATACAGTATTAGGGGACCACTAAGGTCTATATAAAAGAGACTTCAGATACAGTATTAGGGACCACTAAGGTCTATATAAAAGAGACTTCAGATACAGTATTAGGGGACCACTAAGGTCTATATAAAAGAGACTTCAGATACAGTATTAGGGGACCACTAAGGTCTATATAAAAGAGACTTCAGAAACAGTATTAGGGACCACTAAGGTCTATATAAAGAGACTTCAGAAACAGTATTAGGGACCACTAAGGTCTATATAAAGAGACTTCAGAAACAGTATTAGGGACCACTAAGGTCTATATAAAAGAGACTTCAGAAACAGTATTAGGGACCACTAAGGTCTATATAAAAGAGACTTCCGATACAGTATTAGGTGACCACTAAGGTCTATATAAAGAGACTTCAGATACAGTATTAGGGACCACTAAGGTCTATATAAAAGAGACTTCAGATACAGTATTAGGGGACCACTAAGGTCTATATAAAGAGACTTCAGATACAGTATTAGGGGACCACTAAGGTCTATATAAAAGAGACTTCAGATACAGTATTAGGGGACCACTAAGGTCTATATAAAGAGACTTCCGATACAGTATTAGGGACCACTAAGGTCTATATAAAAGAGACTTCAGATACAGTATTAGGGACCACTAAGGTCTATATAAAAAAAGATACAGTATCAGGGACCACTAAGGTCTATATAAACAGTCCGATACAGTATTAGGGACCACTAAGGTCTATATAAAGAGACTTCAGATACAGTATTAGGGACCACTAAGGTCTATATAAAGAGACTTCAGAAACAGTATTAGGGGACCACTAAGGTCTATATAAAAGAGACTTCAGATACAGTATTAGGGGACCACTAAGGTCTATATAAAAGAGACTTCAGATACAGTATTAGGGGACCACTAAGGTCTATATAAAAGAGACTTCAGAAACAGTATTAGGGGACCACTAAGGTCTATATAAAAGAGACTTCAGATACAGTATTAGGGGACCACTAAGGTCTATATAAAAGAGACTTCAGAAACAGTATTAGGGGACCACTAAGGTCTATATAAAAGAGACTTCAGATACAGTATTAGGGGACCACTAAGGTCTATATAAAAGCATCCAAAGAGCACCATGACATGGGACCTTTAAAGTAAACACAGGCAGTACATCTACCTCTGAGCTCAAATGATTAATTAGACAGGATGAGTGGATTGGCCGTGCTGTCGTTGGGAATGAAAGAAGCCGAGAGGTTCAACGTAGGTGAATGCAACAAAGTTAGCTGTGCAGCTAAACTTAGCAACATGAAAATAGGCTTTCATGTCCGCTGTGGTGCTTTCATTGGACAGAGGAATGAAAACGTACACACAGATAAAGTCTCTCACACTACACACTAAAGCACACTAAGCAGGCTCAGGCGTGAAAACCGGTTCCCAATTAGTACTTGGTAAGTCAAAGCTTGTGCTTGTTCCTTCAGTAACACAGATAGGAAAATGTGTGTGTGTCCGTTGCTCAGACTTTGTGAAACCTCACAGTTGAGTCAAGTATTCCTCCACAAATTTTAAATGACACATGCACAAAATAATTCTACAGCTACAAAACGTTGTTACGGATCCCCTATAACAGGGGGGTCAAACTCAACTTCACTGAGGGCCACACTGGAAAATATGAATCACATCGAGGGCCAGACTTTTAGTTTATTGACATGGTTTTATATAAATGAACAAGTCAAATATCTTTGTCTGTATTACTGCATGTCATATAGTCTTCTCACTTACAGTTTGGTTGTCATAAGGTTTTATTGTTTTCTATATACTGTCTTTTTCTTTTTTCTCTCTATACTGTATTCTTCTTGCTGTAAAACTGCTGCTGGAAATTTCAATTTCCTTGCGGGAGTCATCCCAAAAGGGTTAATTAAGACTGAGTCTAGTCTAAGTCTATAAAGTCCCAAAGAACTCAGGAAAACGTTCCTCGGCCATCATAAAGAAAAAGTGGCCACAAACTTCGTCAAAAGTCACAAAAACATCTGAAAAAGTGACAAATCGTCAGAGAAAGCAACAAAAACTAGGTCGGCCAAAATGGATTGGGGACCTAAATTTGTATGCAGGCCGGATCATAATCTGCAAGGGGCCGGATTTGGGCCCGCGGGCCTTGAGTTTGACGCACGTGCCCTAAAGGGACAAGGGAATTTTTTGTCTTTCCGGTGCATTTGGGTGCCGAGAAGGTATTCATCTTCCTGAAAACACAACGAAGTGTACCTGACAGTGTCATTCACAAACTTAAAGATGAAAAGGCAACCGTTAACGGATTCAATGCTGTGGATGTGAAATATTAACTTTAGCAATTTAGCAATACTTAGCATAATTTTGCTAGAATTAGATTTGTTGCACCAGAAAGAAATCTAATGTCATGTCCCCATAGGGTCTGCATGTTTTTACACACGCACAAGACGATGCTACAGCACTGACTGTAACCAATACATAGCACACATTTCTTTATTGCTCTCTCCAATCTGAATTTAAATAGAGAAAATGAATGAATACTTGAACAGATGCACAAACCACCCTGTTACGGTTTGGCGTTTATGTCCTGTCGCGCCTTTTTTATTGCAAGGTTTTTGGTCTGGTCTTGTATGTATTCTGTTTCCTGTTTTATTTTGAAGTCTGGTCTCTGTCTCGTTTGGAATTTAGTTCTACTTCCTCTGCTTTCCGGGTCCTCCTTCATCTCCGGTCATACATCCTCTATCTTATTGCACAGGCAGACATAAGTAGTTTATCTCAAATGATCTGTGTTGTGTTGTCAGAGCACAACATGTTTTGAGGAAACAGAAGAAACATTTATTAAATATTATTTGTCATCGGGTTTTATCTGTGGTTGAAATGCTCCATCAGGTCACCACAGCTTTGGGTTCACACGCATCAACTACAGTGGGGTTCGAAAGTTTGGGCCCCCCAGGTAAAAATGTGTATTAATGTGCATAAAGAAGCCAAAAAAAGATGGAAAAATCTCCAAAAGGCATCAAATGACAGATTAGACATTTACAAGGTTTAGGTGCTGCACCTAAGCCGAATTAATGTACCTAAAATACTTTTCTCAGGTCTAATGATTGGTTAGGTGGATAAGTTGTTTCCTTGAGTTTTTTTGAGTATGGCGTACCCACATGCCCTACTGTTAACAATCCTCATAGAGCATTTACATGTGTGGATGCATATGCATTTGTACATATACCAGGGTTTCCCTGCTATTATGAGGACAACATGAGGACAACATGAGGACAACATGAGGGCAACATGAGGGCAACATGAGGGCAACATGAGGGCAACATGAGGACAACATGAGGACAACATGAGGACAACATGAGGGCAACATGAGGGCAACATGAGGGCAACATGAGGACAACATGAGGGCAACATGAGGGCAACAGGAGGACAAAAGGAGGACAACATGAGGACAACATGAGGGCAACATGAGGACAACATGAGGACAACATGAGGGCAACATGAGGAAAACATGAGAAAACATGAGGGCAACATGAGGACAACATGAGGACAACATGAGGACAACATGAAAACAACATGAGGACAACTTGAGGGCAACATGAGGGCAACATGAGGACAACATGAGGACAACATGAGGACAACATGAAAACAACATGAGGACAACATGAGGACAACATGAGGGCAACATGAGGACAACATGAGAAAACATGAGGGCAACATGAGGACAACATGAGGACAACATGAGGACAACATGAAAACAACATGAGGAAAACTTGAGGGCAACATGAGGGCAACATGAGGACAACATGAGGACAACATGAGGACAACATGAAAACAACATGAGGACAACTTGAGGGCAACATGAGGGCAACACGAGGACAACACGAGGGCAACACGAGGACAACACGAGGGCAACATGAGGGCAACATGAGGGCAACATGAGGGCAAAAGGAGGACAACAGGAAGACAATATGAGGGCAACATGAGGGCAACATGAGGACAACATGAGGACAACATGAGAAAACATGAGGGCAACATGAGGACAACATGAGGGCAACACGAGGACAACATGAGGACAACATGGGGACAACATGAGGACAACATGACAAAACATGAGGGAAACATGAGGACAACATGAGGGCAACATGAGGACAACATGAGGGCAACATGAGGACAACATGAGGACAACATGAGAAAACATGAGGGCAACATGAGGACAACATGAGGACAACATGGGGACAACATGAGGACAACATGAAAACAACATGAGGACAACTTGAGGGCAACATGAGGGCAACATGACGGCAACATGAGGACAACATGAGGGCAACATGAGGGCAACATGAGGGCAACATGGGGACAACATGAGGGCAACATGAGGACAACATGAGGACAACATGAGAAAACATGAGGGCAACATGAGGACAACATGAGGACAACATGAGAAAACATGAGGGCAACATGAGGACAACATGAGGACAACATGAGAAAACATGAGGGCAACATGAGGACAACATGAGGGCAACATGAGGACAACATGGGGACAACATGAGGACAACATGAAAACAACATGAGGACAACTTGAGGGCAACATGAGGGCAACATGAGGGCAACATGAGGACAACATGAGGACAACATGGGGACAACATGAGGACAACATGAAAACAACATGAGGACAACTTGAGGGCAACATGAGGGCAACATGAGGGTAACATGAGGACAACATGAGGGCAACATGAGGACAACATGAGGGCAACACGAGGGCAACATGAGGGCAACATGAGGGCAACAGGAGGACAACAGGAGGACAATATGAGGGCAACATGAGGGCAACATGAGGGCAACAGGAGGACAACAGGAGGACAATATGAGGGCAACATGAGGGCAACATGAGGGCAACATGAGGACAACATGAGGACAACATGAGAAAACATGAGGGCAACATGAGGACAACATGAGGGCAACATGAGGACAACATGAGGACAACATGGGGACAACATGAGGACAACATGAAAACAACATGAGGACAACTTGAGGGCAACATGAGGGCAACATGAGGGCAACATGAGGACAACATGGGGACAACATGGGGACAACATGGGGACAACATGAGGACAACATGGGGACAACATGAGGACAACATGAGGACAACTTGAGGGCAACATGAGGGCAACATGAGGGCAACATGAGGACAACATGAGGGCAACATGAGGGCAACATGAGGGCAACATGAGGACAGCATGAAGACAACATGAGGGCAACATGAGGGCAACATGAGGACAACATGACGGCAACATGAGGGCAACATGAGGGCAACATGAGGACAACATGAGGACAGCATGAGGACAACATGAGGGCAACACGAGGACAACATGAGGGCAACATGAGGGCAACATTGGGACAACATGAGGGCAACATGAGGACAACATGAGGACAACATGAGGGCAACATGAGGACAGCATGAGGGCAACATGAGGGCAACATTGGGACAACATGAGGGCAACATGAGGGCAACATTGGGACAACATGAGGGCAACATGAGGGCAACATGAGGACAGCATGAGGGCAACATGAGGGCAACATTGGGACAACATGAGGGCAACATGAGGGCAACATGGGGACAACATGAGGACAACATGAGGACAACATGGGGACAACATGAGGGCAACATTGGGACAACATGAGGGCAACATGGGGACAACATGGGGACAACATGAGGACAACATGAGGACAACATGAGGACAACATGAGGGCAACACTGGGACAACATGAGGGCAACATGAGGGCAACATGAGGACAACATGAGGGCAACACTGGGACAACATGGGGACAACATGAGGGCAACATGAGGACAACATGAGGGCAACACTGGGACAACATGGGGACAACATGAGGGTTAACCTGCCACACAAAACGTGAGAACCTGGACGTCCACTTTTAAAAGACCATCATGCCTCCTTTCCACAACTAGTCAGTTTACAACATTGTCATGGCGACAGAGCAGCTGTTACCTGGCCGCTGCACTCCATCCTGGATCACGCAAACTCCAGACTTCCCTTCACAAAACCTGGATCCTTAGTAATCCGTCTGCTCAGTATATTGTGTATACTCAACGTTGCATGTTGGCATGATGCTGTGTGCTTTCTCATTCACGCCAACATCCATGTAAACAAATC
>CM049377.1:29603008-29640508 GCA_026937815.1 Etheostoma perlongum | reverse complement strand
AAGTGAAGCTCAAATAACAGTTTTTTTAAACATTCGTTGAAGCTAAATGTGACAAAATGTTGCTGTTGCCCCGGACACAGGGGTCGTGGCCTTCAAACAAACACTAGAGCCACTGGATAGGCACCAAAATACAACAAACCACTCCAGCCAATCACAGACAAGATGGTTGGGGGAGGGGGAGGGTGTTAGTGGCACGAGGGGAAATTACTATTTACACTAATTGTTGTTACACAGATTACACACAGGCCTGAATTACACACACCTGCTCAGTACCTATACATGCACTAAATGTATGAGGATTTGAACCAGCGACCCTCTGGTTCCCAACCCAACTCCCTACAGACTGATTCCCCTTATAAAAAGGGAGGACACAGATACTAAAAGTGGGTTAAAATAACCGCCGGACCATCTTTTAACATTTTTTCCAGTGTTTTTTGACAGGTTTTTGTGGGTTTTTTTCATTGTTACTTTTCCCAACGTTAAGTGAACTTTTTTTGTTTTCAGATTTAAAAAAAACAACTTGAAATTGGGTCAAATCTGACCCGAGGACAACATGAGGGTAAACTCAACTATGTCTTTGATATAATGCCAATGAAGTTCAAGGTGAATGAAGGGAAAATGTCTCTCAGCGTTGGGGTAAATACACATAATGAGCGTGCGTGCGTCTATATGACGACTACAAATGTCAATGTCTGCGGAACCAGCACAGTAATGTTTGAGCAGAGAGGTCATTCTCAGCTGTTATCACTGCCTGCTGGTCCCGAGGTCTACAGGGAGGAGATATCCATAACTATAGCTGTGCACACTTGGCTTCACTCCAGCTGATCTGTAGAGCCACGTTGCTTTTTGCTGACGTTTAGGAAATATTGTGACCCACAAACCAAATTCTAATGCACATGTCAAAACATTGTGATCCCACCCGCATATCAATGCAGCTTCACAAGACTGTAGTTCTTGTCATTTCTTGTCAACGTGTCTGTTGCTTTTTCCGAAGTTTTAGTCACTTTTGTAGTTTTTTGTTGATAAAATGCTGTCAAACACATCTGGAGGCCCAGGGTAAAAATTAACAGTAGGCCGCTATGGACATCTCACCGAAGAGGCAACTTCCAGGCCTGAAAAGTGAAGCCAACGCTGAAGTTCCTTAAAGCTGCATTCTCTCTAACGTCCAGCCGGGGGAGACTCCTTAAAGCTGCATTCTCTCTAACGTCCAGCAGGGGGAGACTCCTTAAAGCTGCATTCTCTCTAACGTCCAGCAGGGGGAGACTCCTTAAAGCTGCATTCTCTCTAACGTCCAGCAGGGGAGACTCCTTAAAGCTGCATTCTCTCTAACGTCCAGCAGGGGAGACTCCTTAAAGCTGCATTCTCTCTAACGTCCAGCAGGGGGAGACTCCTTAAAGCTGCATTCTCTCTAACGTCCAGCAGGGGGAGACTCCTTAAAGCTGCATTCTCTCTAATGTCCAGCAGGGGGAGACTCCTTAAAGCTGCATTCTCTCTAACGTCCAGCAGGGGGAGACTCCTTAAAGCTGCATTCTCTCTAACGTCCAGCAGGGGGAGACTCCTTAAAGCTGCATTCTCTCTAACGTCCAGCAGGGGGAGACTCCTTAAAGCTGCATTCTCTCTAACGTCCAGCAGGGGGAGACTCCTTAAAGCTGCATTCTCTCTAACTACCAGCAGGGGGAGACTCCACCGGCTCCAAAAACAAGTCTGTTTCTATGGAAGTCTGTGAGACAATGAGCCTACTTTTCTTGATTTATTATCTCAGAAAATATATTGGTTGATTTTCCATTAATGGTATCCGCTCGACTCGGTTCGACCCGTCCGTGGTGCCCCCTCCTCCTGTTTCTATTGTAGATTAGTACCGCTTCCTGCGTGAGACAAGCATGGCTGGTCGTCATAGCAGGAAACTGCGGTAACCTAACGCGACGTACACACAGAAGGTGCTTTTGATTTTTGGCATGTGGCTGTTTGCCAGAAGACACTTTTAGTTTCAAAAGAAGCTGGGCTGAGCCTACTTCTCTCTTGATTTATTACCTCAGTAAACATTTTCATAATGAGTTTATGATCTCAGTCACTAGTTTCAAGTCTTCTTCAACACGGTATGATGTTCATTAGGAAAATATGGCCCCATTTATTTTAAAACAGACGATAAAGGAGGGGATGCTTCAGGACCTGTCAGGACAGAGGCTTAGCGATGCTAACCATGCTAACACCGAGGACACTTGTTTTTGGCTGCTGTCCGTGTTTTCATTTTAAACTCTGAACGTCTCATTGTTAATTTTCACTTCAACAAAGTTAACTGGAACATTTTGGTCACCTAGCTTTCTGCCAACAAAGCTAGCTAGCTACGGTTAACGTTAGCTGGTAACTTGAGGGAATGTCTGCATATTTTGTGTTCTGGCGTACATGCAGATGAAGGACTTGCTTCAGAAGGGAACTCCGCACTCCGCATCTTGGCCTCCTCATCCTCCCCAGCTCCCCCCTTTCATCAATAATTGTCACATGCAGTTCCTAAAAAACCAAGATGGCCACAGCAAAATCGCCAAACTCAAGGCTTCAAGGGATAATGAATGCTACGTCCGCTATTTAAACAGTCTATGGTTTTGCATGTTGGTGCTGGACACTTATTTACTGAATCCTTCCCACTTTACTTTTGTATTGTGTGTGTGCGTGTGTATGTGTGTTCAACATTCTGCCAACCAAGCTAGCTAGCGCTAGCATTAGCTACAGGATGACTCGCTTTAGAAGACTTTACCTCTTTAGCATTTAGCTTAGCGCAGTGCCACAGCAACCATAAACAAAACTGGCTTGGATGCGTCATCCCCCCAGCGCTGCCCTTTTGTCCACATATGATCACTTCTGGTTCCAAAATGCCAACATGGCGACGGACAGAACGCCGCTGATGCTAACACTTTTTTTCATACACAGCCTATAGAACAAACAACCTTGCCATCCCTAGGGCAATGTTGCTAGCTTGCGTGGTTAAAAATAAACACTAGCACCCCCCCCCAACATTTTTAACTGCAATAGCTACAGCCCTACATGACACACATCTAACACTGCAGTTAGAGCTAAAACAGTTGTAACCAATTTACATTTTAATGAGGTCAGTGTTAGTCAGTCAACATCCAATTATTAAATGTGTAACAGGTTGCATTCACTGTATCTCTTGTTAAGATTGCACAAAATCTATCTGGTTACATATATCTTTAAAATCATCTGGTATAGACTTACTTTCTACTGGAAGAACATCCTATAATATATAAGACCACACTATAAATCTATTGTGCCCCCTTTTTCCTCTCCCCTAATTGTACAATTCCCATATCGGTACGCAAGCCCTGGGGAAAAAAACCTTTTTTGGACACTGATAGCATATCCTATGTATAAGATACTATTTATGGCGCAAACCTAAGTTTAAGTCGTACACATGACAGACTGATTGCATGAAATGTCGTATGTATGACGCGTCAATCTAATTTCTAATAAGCTGCTTTTGTTTTGTTTCTTGTTTTTCAGACTTTACCAAAAGCGTCTCTCTCTATCTGACGGAATAAGTCAGCCTACGTCCCTGATGAAGTATGGAACTGCAGAAGCTATCGAATGGTAATCATCATCATGATGATACTGTGCCTGCAGAGGGAGGGTAAGTTTCCTATGTGAGCCTGTATATGTGTATTTTACACTATGTGTGCCTATATTATATTTAATTCAATTTTATTTATAGTATAGTTATAGTATAGTTTATTTATGTGTAAAAACACATTAACAAAAAAAACAATCCGTGTTGCCAACAGGGATGTTGTAGAGCGTCCTCTGGTGGACTGACTATGCAACGCCATCACTAACAGGGACGTTGTAGAGCGTCCTCTGGTGGACTAACTATGCAATGCCGTCACTAACAGGGACGTTGTAGAGCGTCCTCTGGTGGACAGACTATGCAACGCCGTCACTAACAGGGACCTTGTAAAGCGTCCTCTGGTGGACAGACTGTGCAACGCCATCACTAACGGGGACGTTGTAGAGCGTCCTCTGGTGGACAGACTATGCAACGCCAACACTCCTAACATAGTTGACCGTTTATTTTTAAATATTCATTTATCAGAATCCTTTGTCATTATACTTTTTTTTTTTTTTTTTTTTAATTGGCCATTATAAATGCCGATACCAATAATTCGGGAAATGCCTAATAATATCTCTACTATATTATATGTGTGTGTTATATGTGTGCCTGTATGTTCCCTACATTTACTGACCCACTAAATGAATTCTCAATAAATCAAAACACGTTTATACTATTTAACCATCTGAGAGCGTTTTTAGATATCTTCTTGAATTCTCCTTTTAAGGGTATTTGCATTTAACCTGATACTGTGTTTCATATAAAAATGTTCAGAACAAACTCAGCTTTCAGTACAGTGACGCCCAAATTTGTTCAAAAAAAGAGTAAAGAGATAATTTGGCCCAACGCTAAAAAGAATTCCAAAAGCTCAAATCTCTGAAGACATACCTACACTCTAATTGTTTTGTTGCTTGAAATGAGTGAAGACGAATGTCTAAATGAAATTTTGTACTCTCACTTTTCGAGTAGGAGTGTTGTCAAACATTGCGTCTTTGTTCTCAGAGGGTTGAAGTTGTTTTTTTGTGTGTGGATATTGCAGAATCCCAGCAGAGGAAGAAATGTTCCTGCCACACAAGAGCGATGGATCAAAGAGACCTCAGTTCACAGACGTGAGGAAGCTCCACGTGTTCATTTACAGCATAGCATTCAGAACAGTCTACATTTGTTTTAATATTACATTTCATTACATTTAGCTGACACTTATATCCAAAACAGTTTCCCAAAGGTGCAAGATCAGCAACAATAACATTTTGGCTTCAATTAAGCCAAACCACAAATGTTCCTGCAACACTCTTCTTTACTTCTCCAAGTTGTGTTATCATGTTCTAAGGTATCTACATTGCTCCGTTTTGGTTTTTAAGCACTTTTCAGCCAAAAGTGATCTCCATGAGAGGGGGGAATGAGAGGGGTAAACGCTACGCTTTGGAATTTCCCTCCTCTCATTCCCCCCTCTCATTCCCCCTGCTCTGGCATTTCCCTCCTCTCATTCCCCCTGCTCTGGCATTTCCCCCTCTCATTCCCCCTGCTCTGGCATTTCCCCTCTCATTCCCCCTGTTCTGGCATTTCCCCCTCTCATTCCCCCTGTTCTGGCATTTCCCCCTCTCATTCTCCATGTTCTGGCATTTCCCCTCTCATTCCCCCTGTTCTGGCATTTCCCCTCTCATTCTCCCTGCTCTGGCATTTCCCCTCTCATTCCCCCTGCTCTGCGTTTCCCCTCTCATTCTCCCTTCTGGCATTTTCCATTCCCCCTGTTCTCGTTTTCATTCCCCCTGCTCTGGCATTTCCCTCCTCTCATTCCCCCTCTCATTCCCCCTGCTCTGGCATTTCCCTCCTCTCATTCCCCCTGCTCGGGCATTTCCCTCCTCTCATTCCCCCCTCTCATTCCCCCTACTCTGGCATTTCCCCCTCTCATTCCCCCTGTTCTGGCATTTCCCCCTCTCAATTCTCCATGTTCTGACGTTTCCCCCTCTCATTCTCCCTGTTCTGGCATTTCCCCCCCCTCCTCATTCCCCCTCATTCTCTGGCATTTCCCCCCTCTCATTCCCCCTGTTCTGGCATTTCCCCCTCTCAATCTCCATGTTCTGACGTTTCCCCCTCTCATTCTCCATGTTCTGGCATTTCCCCCTCTCATTCTCCATGTTCTCATTCCCCCCTCTCATTCTCCATGTTCTGGCATTTCCCCCTCTCATTCTCCATGTTCTGACGTTTCCCCCTCTCATTCTCCATGTTCTGGCATTTCCCCTCTCATTCTCCATGTTCTGACGTTTCCCCTCTCATTCTCCATGTTCTGGCATTTCCCCTCTCATTCTCCATGTTCTGACGTTTCCCCCTCTCATTCTCCCTGTTCTGGCATTTCTCATTCTCCATGTTCTGACGTTTCCCCCTCTCATTCTCCATGTTCTGGCATTTCCCCCTCTCATTCTCCCTGTTCTGGCATTTCCCCCTCTCATTCTCCATGTTCTGACGTTTCCCCCTCTCATTCTCCATGTTCTGGCATTTCCCCCTCTCATTCTCCATGTTCTGACGTTTCCCCCTCTCATTCTCCATGTTCTGGCATTTCCCCCTCTCATTCTCCATGTTCTGACGTTTCCCCCTCTCATTCTCCCTGTTCTGGCATTTCCCCCTCTCATTCTCCCTGTTCTGGCATTTCCCCCTCTCATTCTCCATGTTCTGGCGTTTCCCCTCTGGCGGAGCAGGGGGAATGAGAGGGGGGAAACATAGCAAAAGATGTTTTTTTAAACCCAAACGTAGCGATGTAAATGGAGCCTAAGTCCCTATATTAAAACTGTTGAATGGTAACTTTTGTTTTTTCAACCTGGATTGTTTTCAACACTATACACACTATATGCACATTGTGATGAAGTTAATAGTCTTGTGTATTTTCCAGTTTGAGGGTAAAACCTCCTTCGGGATGTCTGTCTTCAACCTGAGCAACGCCATCATGGGCAGCGGCATTCTGGGTCTGTCCTACGCCATGTCCAACACGGGCATCGTCCTCTTCCTGTAAGCACCAGAAACATTCACGCTTCGGTGCACCTGAACGCCACACGCACCTGAACGCCACACGCACAGCCCCACACGCTCTGAACTGTAGTGGTTTTTGAGAATGATAAACTAACATAGGCGTAGATTATAAAAATTAATAGATACGATTTATGTAAATTTAAACTTTGGATGGCTTCAACAAGTTATCATTCTCTACATCATTCTTAAAAAAAAAGACCTCCAAAACACATTTAACGTTTTGACAATGAACAACGTTTTGTACAATTTAGTAATAATTAAGAATAATAATTTATTCTACATAAATAAAGACCTTTGCATCATAAATTGATGCATACAAATTCCGCAGAATACAGGAAAAGACATTTTAATTTTATTTTTTTAATAGGGAAAGACCCCCCAGTTATAATGTGTCTCCCCCCCCCCCTTGTTGAAACAAAACCTACTCCCTTGCAGACACCTTGGTTTTTACTAAACTAATCAACTTGTAAGGAGTGACATTAATTTAATAAAATTAATTGAATTGAATTGAATTCAATCAATATAATTATTTTTATAAATTTAATTCAATTTAATTAATTTAATTTAATACATGTAATAAAGTTAATCAATTTAATCAATTTAATTCAATTAATTTAATTAATTTAATACATGTATTAAAGTTAATTAATTTAATCAATTTAATTTCATTCAATTTAATTAATTTAATTTAATAAAGTTAATCAATTTAATTCCATTCAACTCATCTGACAGTGGGACAGTGTACATTAACTTAAATAATTAACATTGCTGTAAATGTACCAGAATTAACCAAAAGGCTATTTTTCATCCGTTGTCGTTGGACAGATCTTAAGATCGTCCACTGTAAAGTGTGTGTGTGTGTGTGTGTGTGTGTGTGGGGAGGGGGGGTAGATTAATAACATAACTACGATACGTTTGTGTTTTCCAGGATCCTGCTGACATGCATCGCCGCTCTGTCCTGTTACTCCGTCCACCTGCTGCTACGCAGTGCTGGCGTTGTGGGTGAGGCTTCATCAAATATGGAAAATATTATCAGAAACCGTCAGGCAACTTCTCTAAAAAACATTGTTTATGACCATTGACAATTGTTTATGATTAGAGCCCAACCGATATATCGATATATACCGATATTATCAGCCGATATTAGGCATTTCCCGATCTATCGGGATCGGCATTAATAATGGCCGATAAACAATTTATTCATTATTGTGTTTTTGTTCAAAGGACTTTAAGTTTCATATCTTAAGTTTGTATTTTTCTACATTTTATTTATCAGAACTTTAATATATTTTGATGTTCCTCTGTTCTGTTGTGACAATAAAACAAATTATTATCATGTTATTTTAGTGAGAACTCATAAATAACTACAAATAACTAATGTTAGGGAAATCTGTTTATGTTTTGTTACACGTTTCTGGATATATTTTTTAAAATATACTGTATATCGGCCGATATATCGGATTTTGAAATAACCAAATATTTGTATCGTTTTAGCCTTCATCGGCCAGATCCAGATCCAATTTGGGTCTGCTGTGAGTACTTTTGTACAGGTGTCAGATATTCTGCGTCTCCGTTATTTTTCAGGTATCCGTGCCTACGAGCAGCTCGGCATGAGAGCTTTTGGTCATCCAGGGAAGATCGTAGCAGGTGTCGTCATCACGCTGCATAACATCGGAGGTAAGACACCGCTTTGTTAAATATGGTAATGATCCGAGGCGGAAGGAGGTACAAAAATATATAAGTACTGCAGTAAATGTACTATTACTTTGATGAACTGTTACTTAAGTACAAGTAACAATTCCTGTATAAAAATCTACTCAAGTAAAAGTCCAAAGAAGCTCATTTAAAATGGACTGAGAGCAAAAGTTACTCTGAAACAGTGGATTTATGGTGTTTTTCCACTGCTGGTAACAGCTCGACTCGCCTCGTCTCTACTCGCCTCGACGCGTTCTGCGTCCGTTTTCCGTTGCAGATTGAGTAACGCCTCAGCGTGGCTGGTCACCATAGCTACGCGTGATGATGTAATTTTCAACGCGACTCACAACAGCACGTCGGCTACTCGCAACAGCCAGAAGAAATGTTTTTGTTTCATAAAAAGCTGAAGGACAAAAGTAAGAGTAACAGTGTGAAATATTGGAAACAACATGCAAAAGCTGAAAAGGGAGCTGAGCCAGAAGGCAAAGCTCTCGATCTACCGGTCAGTATTCGTTCCTACCCTCACCTCTGGTCATGAAGGCTGGGTCATGACCCAAAGAACCAGATCCAGGGTACAGGTGGCCGAAATGGGTTTCCTCAGGAGGGGGGCTGGCGTCTCCCTTAGAGATAGGGTGAGAAGCTCAGTCCACCGAGAGGAGCCGGGTGAGAAGCTCAAAAGGAGCCAGTCCTGCCCCCTGGGGAGAGGTGGTCCAGGCTCCCAGCTGGGGAGGCCTCGGGGAAGACCCAGGACTAGGTCCTTCCAGCTGGGAGGAGGCCTCGGGGGAAACCCAGGACCATGGGTTCAGGAGGGGGCTAGTTTGGGCATCTGGTAAGGATGCCTCCTCAAAAGGGGGGTCCCTGGTAAGGATGCCCCTGGGGGGAGAGGTGGTCCAGGCACGTCCAGCTGGGAAGAGGCCTCGGGAAGACCCAGGACTAGGTGGAGGGACGTCCAGCTGGGAGGAGGCCTCGGGGAAGACCCAGGACTAGGTGGAGGGACGTCCAGCTGGGAGGAGGCATCGGGGGAAACCCAGGACTAGGTGGAGGCACGTCCAGCTGGGAGGAGGCCTCGGTGAAGACCCAGAACTAGGTGGAGGCACGTCCAGTTGGGAAGAGGCATCGGGGGAGACCCAGGACTAGGTGTAGAGATGTCCAGCTGGGAGGAGGCCTCGGGGAAGACCCAGGACTAGGTGGAGGGACGTCCAGCTGGGAGGAGGCCTCGGTGAAGACCCAGAACTAGGTGGAGGACTAGGTAGAGAGATTATATCTCTAACCTGGCCTGGGAACAGCCCCTAATAGCCCTTAATATTGAACAGTTAAAGTGAGAATAGTGCAGAGAGTAGATAATCTGTCTGTGTCTGGCTAGAATTTTTTTTTTTTTTTTTTAAATGTCGCGTTTGTTCCGGACACACACTCCGCACTCTTGTTTGATAAAAACGCAGTGATCCGACCAATCAGCAGTCTGCATGATCCGACCAATCAGCAGTCTCTGACTGAGGTAGTACTACATAAAGTACCTGGTAGCAGGTCCCAGGGACTTTTGTCGTAATGGAAAACCAAAAAAGGCGAGTAGAGTCGAGGCGAGTAGATACCACGCAGTGGAAAAACGCCATTAATCTCAATGAGGACAACTTAGACTTGAAATGGGAGAGAGAGAGAGGGGGGGTAACATGCAGCAAGGGGCCGCAGGTCGGAGTTGAACCTGTGGCCGCAGCATTATGGACTAAGCCTCTTTACATGGGCGCGTGCTCTACCAGATGAGCTACCCAGGCGCCCGTAATTATTTTCATTTATACTTATTATTCATTTTTGGGATTTGATAAGGGCACAAAGCCGTATCGCGGTGACACTTTGGCGCCAAAACAACATTTTTACTCAATAACAAATGCTAGGGTGTAATTTCCCCCTCCACTTTTCAAAATCCCATTTATGTGCCCCCCCCCCAACACACACACACACACACACACACACACACACACACACACACACACACACACACACACACACACACACACACACACACACACACACACACACACTTTCAAATTGTGAAAATTTTGAACTCCATGAAGTTATTCTCTCCAGTCTTGGCGATCGCCCCTATATTAACCTATGAAGACAGTAAGACATTGTTGTCTTCTACATAGTTTAGTAATTACTTAATTATTTCCTGGATTTTGTATCACCATAGTCAGTGTTGCCAGATCTTGCGAGACAAATAAGCAACCAGGCCTGTGAAAACAAGCCCAAAACAAGAGACTTTTTCTACGGAGCCCCCCTAAGATCCTGGAAGAGATAAATAAATAAACTGGGTGCACGGTTTTACAATCAGTGGGGACGGATTGTCCATTTCCATCCATGTGGACAGATTGGTAGACTGTCCCCACGTTAGAGTTTTATTTTCTCCCCTTGAACTTCAGGACAATGACCCCAGGAGGGAGTTAAACCACCTTTTAACATTATTTAACATTAGAAAACTGATGGGATATCAAATATAGACAGAAAAACAAGCCCAAAGTTGCTTATAATAAGCGGACTTGGCAACACTGACCATAGTCCGTAGAAATGCAGGATATGGGATTCAAATAGAAAACCCGTGTCTGGCGGAGGACCCCCCAGATTCCCCGTTTTGTGTCCCACACACTTCTTAATCCAAAGTTACCACCAATGGACGGATGTGGATTCAAATGTAGCTTAAATACTTCAAACAAAACATACTCACGCAAAAGTAAAATCACAGATTAAAAAACAAAACTACATTGAAAAGTAGAAGTATACAAAACAACGACTCAATTACAGGAACGTGAGTAATTGCAATTCAGTACTTTCCCCCTCTGGTAATGGAGATGTTCATGTTATATGACTAGGTTGCCAAGGGGAGCAACATGTGGCAGAACATCACTGTTTTGAGGGAACATGTAAAAACATGTGGTCATGGAAACTAATAACCACTCTTTCTTCAGGCTGTCTCTGTTTTCCTCCCCTGCAGCCATGTCCAGCTACCTGTTCATAGTCAAATCGGAGTTACCGCTGGTCATCCAAGCCTTCCTCGGCCAGACGTCCAGCTCAGAGTGAGTACTGCTATAGCAACTAGAAATCAGCAATACACAAACAAAGCGGCACACAGCGCCACTGTTATTGCCCCAGCCCCCCTGTTTGAACCTTACATGCAGTTTGAACATCTGTTTTACAGTACTTGTGTGTATGCTTAACTGTATGTGTGTGTGTGTGTGTGTGTGTGTGTGTGTGTGTGTATGTGTGTGTATATATGTATGTATGTGTGTGTTTGTGTATGTGTGTGTGGGTATGTGTATGTGTATGTGTGTGTACGTGTGTGTGTGCTTAACTGTATGTGTGTACGTGTATGTGTATGTGTGTGTGTGTGTGTGTGTGTGTGTGTATGTGTGTATGTCTGTATGAGTGTGTGTATTCTGTATCTGTGTGTGTGTATCTCTGTATCTGTGTGTGTGTGTGTATCTATTTCTGTGTGTGTGTGTCTGTTTCTGTGTGTGTGTATGTGTGTGTGTATGTGTGTATATGTTTCTGTGTGTGTGTCTGTATCTGTGTATCTCTGTATCTGTGTGTGTGTATCTCTGTATCTGTGTGTGTGTGTATCTATTTCTGTGTGTGTGTCTCTGTTTCTGTGTGTGAAAGGATGCTCGGGTTGTGGGCTCGGTCACATCTGTGTGCATTGAACATTTTGAATTTGTGTAAAATAAATGTCAAATATTCTCTGTGTGTCCTGTGTGCTGTGTCTCTATTTCTGTGGCGTGCAACGATGGAAGATGTTCTGTTTGGCCGTGTGTGATTTTAAAATATATGTATGTGTGTGTTTATGTGTGTGTTTGTGTGTGTGTGTGTGTAAATGTGTGTGTGTGTAAATGTGTGTGTATGTATCTTCTGCACCTAGCGATTGGTTCATGAATGGAAACTACCTCATCATCATCGTCACTTTGGGCGTCATCCTCCCCCTGGCTCTGATGAAACACCTGGGTAAGCCCCTTCACCTCCATGTTATCATACTACTCAACAACTCCTGCTGACAGTTTGCATACAGCACACAAATCTGTTCCCTTGCTGAATTTGATCCGGCACAATAAACTTCGGCCCACCATTTTGTGCACCAAACCAAAAAAAAAAAAAAAAAAAAAAAAAAGGGAAAATGTGTATCACCCCAAGCAGAATTTGGCAGATTTTCCGACTTTGAGACTTTCTTGCACAACCAACAACTTTGCATAGTCAGGCCTACTTTTTAAAATGCATTATTTTTGCTAAATTCTATGATGACTAAAGAACCTTTGTTGCAGAATTTGTTATGAGAATTAAAACAATATGAGACATGCAATAATATAGTCAAATATATTTAAAAAAACATGTCAATAAAGTACTCAGGTCTGGCCTTTGATGTGATTCTCATTTTCCAGTGTGGCCCTTAAAGAAGTTTGACACCCCTGTAAAAATACACCATTATTTAATTCAACTCTTTCGGAAAAGAACTTAAAGCTATAGCGCGTCCCTGTTTCATATTAATCGTTTAGTTTGTTTAATATTAATGTTGACTGTGCAATATATCCTGCATCCCATGTGCCATTATTATCATTACATCTGTGCATAATGTTTCATGTGGGCAAATTTTCAAAATGCAATTTAATAATTCATATGTAATTTATTGTAAAATACTGTTAATACGGCTATATTTTCAGAATCAGAATCAGAAATACTTTATTGATCCCCAAAGGGAAACTCTGTGTCGCAGTTGTACAAATAGCAGAAATATCAGAGTAGAAATAAAAATAAGAAATATAAGGATAAAAATAAGAAATATAAGGAGTGTGGATATGTACATATTTACATAGTTAAAGGAATATTATTATTATTATTATATATTATTACATAATTTACATAATTAAGGAATTGCAATGGTAAACTTGAGAATTGCAATTTGTACATTTATCTATCTCTGTACACTTATCTTGCTCTTATCTTTGCTATTGCAAACCGCAATTTCCCCACTGTGGGACAAATACAGGTTTTTCTTATCTTATCTTATCTTAATCAACGTGTGTTACATTCAAGCCAACTCTTTGGAAACAAAGAAGACACAAACTAGAGAATGTAATTTCTGAAGAAGTTGCGGTGTGAATGCTGTAGGCAGATGCTGATGCTACCCTGAATGTATGAAAGAGGTGGAACATTTTAAACTTTGAATGGTTTTTCTCGGGTGAATGTATGAACGAGTAGACAACATTTGAAAATGTATGAATTTGTGTCATTTTGGAAAATTTCGTCCAATCACTTGAATCGCAAAAATTTCCCCGAAAACCTTGAATATTTCGGAAATTATCAAAGTTACGGAAATTTTGTATAATTGTGCTGAACGTTTTGATGTTTGAATAAAGTTTCTATGTTGAAAAATGTGGAAGGAGTTAGCATTTACACCAACTACATGATGATTACCTCTTCTCAAGAGTCCATCATGTTTTGTTAACCCTCCGTGTCTTCCATGGCTACTAGCAACTGTGTTGGGGAGGGGGTTTGAATCACGGAAGGCTTGCTTCATGTGGATGCGGCGACAGTGTTGTTGTCATTACTTGTGACATCCTCATGGGGGAGACAGAAACGACGCACTGTAGCTTTAAGTTCTGTGTTTCCTCATTACACGGTGAATTTAACACAACCTTCAAAAAGCCATATAGGAGACAAAAGATTCTGATTCTGCCCCCAAATATGATTCAGAGAAGCCAAAAGATTCTGATTCTGCCCCCAAATATGATTCAGAGAAGCCAAAAGATTCTGATTCTGCCCCCAAATATGATTCAGAGAAGCCAAAAGAAATCCAAGCAGCACTTTCATAACGTCAACACAATTTTACTTACCTACAGTATGTGCATTTGTTGTCTGTGTGTCTGAATGTTGTCGTCTTGCGTTGTGCAGGGTATCTTGGTTACACCAGCGGCTTCTCTCTCTCCTGCATGGTCTTCTTCCTCTCGGCGGTGAGTCTGTGGGAAGCCAATGTGTGTTACACAGCATGATCAACATTTACATTTATTTTGGTAACAGCTGAATGGATTTAGGAGTGCATTAAATTAAAAGTGAGGTCTTCCTGAAAGAATTTACACTGAGCTACAGTTGAGGTCAAGTTGCCTTGTGGGAAATGTAGATGCCAGGTTTTGACTAATGCATGGAATAAAGAAGTATATCGTATATATATATATATCGGGTTCTGCTTCTTCGTATGTGATCGATGCTAAACCCCTTTAACCACAAGTATGAACACGAGGAATGATAACAGAAAGCAACACCTGTTGTTTTAAGACAGACTTGAAAATATGCAAACTTGTCCTTAATCCTAAACATTGTTGGTTCTTACCCTTATCTCTAACTGGAGTAGCTGTTGAATGTCTGTGGAGTAAGGTCTGGCTACACCACAGATCATTGACCGAAAGAACGAGATCCAGGGTACAGGCGGCCGAAATGGGTTTCCTCAGGAGGGGGGCTGGCGTCTCCCTTAGAGATAGGGTGAGAAGCTCAGTCATCCGAGAGGAGCTCGGAGTAGAGCCGTTGCTCCTTCACGTCGAAAGGAGCCAGTTGAGGTGGTTCGGGCATCTGGTAAGGATGTCTCCTGGGGGGGGTCCCTAGGGAGGTGGTCCAGGCACGTCCAGCTGGGAGGAGGCCTCGGGGAAGACCCAGGACTAGGAGGAGGAACGTCCAGCTCGGAGGAGGCCTCGGGGAAGACCCAGGACTAGGTGGAGGTACGTCCAGCTGGGAGGAGGCCTCGGGGAAGACCCAGGACTAGGTGGAGGAACGTCCAGCTGGGAGGAGGCCTCGGGGAAGACCCAGGACTAGGTGGAGAGATTATATCTCCAACCTGGCCTGGGAACACCTCGGGATCCCCCGGTCGGAGCTGGTTGATGTGGCTCGGGGAAGGGAAGTTTGGGGTCCCCTGGTGGAGCTGCTGCCCCCACGACCCAATATCGGATAAGCGGATGAAGATGGATAGATGGATGGATGGATGGATGGATGGATGGATACACCACAGATGCATCCTGGGATAGGAGGAGAAAAAAAAATGCTCTGGGTTGTTTGCATTTCTTTAACCCTCCTGTTGTCTTCGGGTCAATTTGACCCATTTTCAAAAGGTTTGTATATCAGAAATTTGGGTTTCTTTCAACCAAATTGTCACAAACAAAATAACGTGGATAGTTACATTGAACTTTTCTTTACAAGTGAAATAATTGATCAGTTCATTACTTTCATTAAATTTGGGTGTTTTATTCAATGTTATAGCTTTTGTTTTATAAAAGTAAGTTGAAAAAAAGCTTCAGAAGCCCAGAAAAACTTGACAAAAACATCGAAATAAGTGACAAAACACTTGGGGAAAAAGTGACTAAAGGATCAGGGGAAAGAGACAAAAGTGTCAAAAGACAACCAAAACGTTTTTACCCAAAATTTTGACCCAGAAAAAAAACTAAAAGTTGCACAGTCGCCAGGAAGACAACACAAGGGTTTAACCAATCACAATCGTCCTGGGCGGCGCTGAGCTCCGGACGCAGCGACGGCGGCTCTGCTAAATAGTCTCAGGAAGGAACTCCACATCCTGTGATGATGTGGAACGAAGGAGGACCCAAAAGCAAAGCAGGAGTGAGCTTAGATAAGCTTTATTAACAAAAATCAAATCCACAAAATACCGGATCCAACAGAAGCACACAAAAAGTCCCAAAATCCAAAATGACAATCCCAAACGGTCCAGGGGGGGAAAGCAAGGCAAAAAACGACGGCTGGGAACGTACAGGACGAAGAACCACACGGCAGGATCACGAAGACCGGACAAAAGGATCTGACAAGAGACGAGGGACGCACAGACATTAAATACACAAGGTGACGAGGTAACGAGGTAACAAGGTGACGAGGTGACGAGGTAACGAGAGGCAGGTGACGAGGTGACGAGGTAACGAGAGGCAGGTGACGAGGTGACGAGGTAACGAGAGGCAGGTGACGAGGTGACGAGGTAACGAGAGGCAGGTGACGAGGTGACGAGGTAACGAGAGGCAGGTGACGAGGTAACGAGGTAACAAGGTGACGAGGTGACGAGGTAACGAGAGGCAGGTGACGAGGTGACGAGGTAACGAGAGGCAGGTGACGAGGTGACGAGGTAACGAGAGGCAGGTGACGAGGTGACGAGGTAACGAGAGGCAGGTGACGAGGTGACGAGAGGCAGGTGACAAGGTGACAAGGTAACAAGAGGCAGGTGACGAGGTGACGAGGTAACGAGAGGCAGGTGACGAGGTGACGAGAGGCAGGTGACGAGGTGACAAGGTAACGAGAGGCAGGTGACGAGGTAACGAGAGGCAGGTGACGAGGTGACAAGGTAACGAGAGGCAGGTGATGAGGTGACAAGGTAACGAGAGGCAGGTGACGAGGTGACGAGAGGCAGGTGACGAGGTGACGAGGTAACAAGAGGCAGGTGACGAGGTGACAAGGTAACAAGAGGCAGGTGATGAGGTGACAAGGTAACGAGAGGCAGGTGACGAGGTGACGAGGTAACGAGAGGCAGGTGACGAGGTGACAAGGTAACGAGAGGCAGGTGATGAGGTGACGAGGTAACGAGAGGCAGGTGATGAGGTGACAAGGTAACGAGAGGCAGGTGACGAGGTGACGAGAGGCAGGTGACAAGAGGGCAGGGAAGCAGGTGGAAAACATCAGGTAATCACAAGAGAGGGAGGACACAGGAAGTAGAACTAAAGACAGGACGAGACAAAAACCAGACGTCAAAATAAAACATGAAACAGAACATGCAGACACTCAGGGGGACACAGGACAACACAAGACCAAACACAAGACAGGACAACGAAACTAAAATGGGGGACGAGAACCCAAAGCAAAACCCCCAAACCACCACAACATCCAAAATTAAATGAAGTTAACAACTGACACAACACAGTAGCGTGAGCTATTTAAATCAGCTGATTTGGTTACACCTCATTGGCTCTTACCAGTGGATCTCCATGTGTAGTCTGTCCACAGAAATCCCACCAATCAGTCCCAAAAATGTCCCAGTTAGAGAAGAAACTCCCTTAAAAATATTCTTTGTAAATCTTTACAATCATTCCCCGAAAGCACCGAGCAGACCTGCCTTTACGCACCGTCCATGTTTTCTTCTAAACTTTCCATTTTCAGGGTATAGTTGGTGTAGTTTTAGGGGTCTAACTTTCTTTCTCCGTCACATCAGGTCATCTACAAGAAATTCAACATTGCTTGCCCTCTGGAAGTGTTCGGCAACTACTCTGTGACCACGGACGTCTCAGAGGACACGTGCGCTGTCAAATACCTCACCGTCAACCAAGAGGTACACACACACACTCACGCACGCACACACACACACACACACACACACACACACACACACACACACACACACACAACCATGATCATTTGAACTGTTCATTAATGATTTGAAGGTTAACGATCTGTTCTATGGCAACTAACGAGTATTTTCATTTTCGATGAATCTGTCAATTATTTCCAATTTTCAATATGATTTCAAATTACACCAATAACCCAATACCACCTATAACTGGAAGGCGAGGAATAAAAACATATACACTTTATTCGGGAAAAAGCAAAATTTGGAGAACCAGTATTATTATTAAGGCATCTGTAAAGCACAGATTTTGAGATTTCCCAAAAGGGATTTCAGTGTTTCATTCACGGGGCTGAAACTAACGATTATTCTCATATTTAAATGATCTGTTGTTTATTTTCTCGATTAATCAATTAGTTGTTTGGTCTCTAAAATGTCAGAAAATGGTGGAAGTAAAAATGATGATCATTGTTTCCAAAAGCCCCAGACGACGTCCTCAGACGTCTTTGTTTTGTCCACAACTCAAAGATATTCATTTCCAGGCGCCCAGGGAGCTCAGTTGGTAGATCGGGCGCCCATATATAGATGTTCACTCCACACCACAGCGGGCCCAGGTTTGACTCCGACTTGCGGGCCTTTGCTGCATGTCATACGCCCCAGCCCCCCCCCCATTTCATGTCTTCAGCTATCCTGTCAAATAAAGGCCTAAAAATGCAGAAAAAAAAAAGATATTAATTTCCAACCTTACAAAGTGAAGCGATGTGGTTCCTTTTCTCTGAGTTTTTGTAAATCTGTGACTCAGATGTTAAAGAATCTTTGATTTTCTTTCTCATAAATGTACAACTGCAATCTCAGAAATTCTGAGCTTCATATCTCTAAATATTACCCCCCTCCCCCGGCTCCGTATATTTTTTTTTTTTTTTTTTTTTTTGTAAAGATTTTAGGCCTTTATTATATAGGACAGCTGAAGATGTGAAAGAGGGGGGGTGACATACAGCAAAGGGCCACGGGTCGGAGTTGAACCCGCGGCCTCTCCAACAAGGACTGAGCCTTTGAACACAGGGCACGCGCCCTACCAGGTGAGCTATCCAGACGCCCCCTCCCCCGGCTCCATATTGTTTTCCTACAATGACCCTAATGCGCTATCCTGCAGATCAAGCATTCAAGGATTCAAGGATTCAAGGTGTTCATTTGTCATTACAATAAGTTATTCAATGCATAATAATAATAATAATAATAATAATAATTATAATAGAAAAGAAACTATCGAATAAAATAACCTGTAATCATATAAATAACAGTTAGCCAAAGTCCAATGGTAGCTATGTTGCTATATACAGTGTAAAGTGACAGATGTGCATGAGGTGATGGATGGAGGGGAAGGGGGGCTTGGCTTAGCTTGGCTTAGCTTGATTGCTCGTGGGAAGAATCTATCCCTGAATCAGTATATTCAACAATTAATCGAGAAAATAATGATTAATCGACAATGAAAATAATCGTTACTTGCATCCCCGATTGCTCGGGCGCTCAAGGAGAGTCAGTTTACTGTCAAAGAGACGTAAATACACTAGAATATATTCACACAGGGCTGTAGGACTCGAGTCCGGTCTTGGATTCGAGTCCGGACTCAAGACCGTTTTTCTATGGTCTCGGACTTGTCTTGGACTCGCTAGTATCTGGACTCGGACTTGTATCTGGACTCAGACTTGTCTCGGTCTTGGCCACTGGTCATGCAAAAGATCTTTTACTGTCCTGGACTCGGTCTTGACTTGGACTGGAACCTTTTTGGACTCGGCCTTGTCTTGGACTGGAACCTTTTTGGACTCGGTCTTGACTCGGACTCAAACCTTTTTGGACTCAGTCTTGACTTGGACTGGAACCTTTTTGGACTCGGTCTTGACTCGGACTCAAACCTTTTTGGACTTGGTCTTGACTCGGACTCAAACCTTTTTGGACTCGGTCTTGTCTTGGACTGGAACTTTTTTGGACTTGGTCTTGCCTCGGACTGGAACCTTTTTGGACTCGGTCTTGACTCGGACTGGAACCTTTTTGGACTCGGTCTTGTCTTGGACTGGAACTTTTTTGGACTCAGTCTTAACTTGGACTGGAACCTTTTTGGACTCGGTCTTGACTCAAACTCGAACCTTTTTGGACTCGGTCTTGACTTGGACTCAAACCTTTTTGGACTCGGTCTTGACTCGGACTCAAACCTTTTTGAACTCGGTCTTAACTTGGACTGGAACCTTTTTGGACTCGGTCTTGACTTGGACTGGAACCTTTTTGGACTCGGTCTTAACTTGGACTGGAACCTTTTTGGACTCGGCCTTGTATTGGACTGGAACCTTTTTGGACTCGGTCTTGACTCGGACTCAAACCTTTTTGGACTCGGTCTTGACTCGGACTCAAACCTTTTTGGACTCGGTCTTGTCTTGGACTGGAACTTTTTTGGACTCAGTCTTAACTTGGACTGGAACCTTTTTGGACTCGGTCTTGACTCAAACTCGAACCTTTTTGGACTCGGTCTTGACTTGGACTCAAACCTTTTTGGACTCGGTCTTGACTCGGACTCAAACCTTTTTGAACTCGGTCTTAACTTGGACTGGAACCTTTTTGGACTCGGTCTTGACTTGGACTGGAACCTTTTTGGACTCGGTCTTAACTTGGACTGGAACCTTTTTGGACTCGGCCTTGTATTGGACTGGAACCTTTTTGGACTCGGTCTTGACTCGGACTCAAACCTTTTTGGACTCGGTCTTGACTCGGACTCAAACCTTTTTGGACTCGGTCTTGTCTTGGACTGGAACCTTTTTGGACTCGGTCTTGACTCGGACTGGAACCTTTTTGGACTCGGTCTTGTCTTGGACTGGAACTTTTTTGGACTCAGTCTTAACTTGGACTGGAACCTTTTTGGACTCGGTCTTGACTCAAACTCGAACCTTTTTGGACTCGGTCTTGACTCGGACTCAAACCTTTTTGGACTCGGTCTTGACTCGGACTCAAACCTTTTTGAACTCGGTCTTAACTTGGACTGGAACCTTTTTGGACTCGTCTTGACTTGGACTGGAACCTTTTTGGACTCGGTCTTAACTTGGACTGGAACCTTTTTGGACTCGGTCTTGACTTGGACTGGAACCTTTTTGGACTCGGTCTTGTCTTAGACTGGAACATTTTTGGACTCGGTCTTGACTCGGACTCGAACCTTTTTGGACTCGGTCTTGACTCGCACTCAAACCTTTTTGGACTCGGTCTTGTCTTGGACTCAAACCTTTTTGGACTCGGTCTTGACTTGGACTGGAACCTTTTTGTACTCGGCCTTGTCTTGGACTGGAACCTTTTTGGACTCGGTCTTGACTCGGACTCAAACCTTTTTGGACTCGGTCTTGACTCGGACTGGAACCTTTTTGGACTCAATCTTGACTCGGACTCAAACCTTTTTGGACTCGGTCTTGTCTTGGACTGGAACCTTTTTGGACTCGGTCTTGACTTGGACTGGAACCTTTTTGGACTCGGTCTTGTCTTAGACTGGAACATTTTTGGACTCGGTCTTGACTCGGACTCAAACCTTTTTGGACTCGGTCTTGACTCGGACTCAAACCTTTTTGGACTCGGTCTTGTCTTGGACTCAAACCTTTTTGGACTCGGTCTTGACTTGGACTGGAACCTTTTTGTACTCGGCCTTGTCTTGGACTGGAACCTTTTTGGACTCGGTCTTGACTCGGACTCAAACCTTTTTGGACTCGGTCTTGTCTTGGACTGGAACCTTTTTGGACTCGGTCTTGACTTGGACTGGAACTTTTTTGGACTTGGTCTTGCCTCGGACTGGAACCTTTTTGGACTCGGTCTTGTCTTGGACTGGAACCTTTTTGGACTCGGTCTTGACTCGGACTGGAACCTTTTTGGACTCGGTCTTGACTCGGACTCAAACCTTTTTGAACTCGGTCTTGACTCGGACTCGAACCTTTTTGGACTCGGTCTTGACTCGGACTCAAACCTTTTTGGACTCTGTCTTAACTTGGACTGGAACCTTTTTGGACTCGGTCTTGACGTGGACTGGAACCTTTTTGGACTCGGTCTTGTCTTAGACTGGAACATTTTTGGACTCGGTCTTGACTCGGACTCAAACCTTTTTGGACTCTGTCTTGACTCGGACTCAAACCTTTTTGGACTCGGTCTTGACTCGGACTCAAACCTTTTTGGACTCGGTCTTGTCTTGGACTCAAACCTTTTTGGACTCGGTCTTAACTTGGACTGGAACCTTTTTGGACTTGGTCTTGACTCGGACTGGAACCTTTTTGGACTCGGTCTTGTCTTGGACTGGAACCTTTTTGGACTCGGTCTTGACTCGGACTGGAACCTTTTTGGACTTGGTCTTGACTCGGACTCAATCCTTTTTTGACTCGGTCTTAACTTGGACTGGAACCTTTTTGGACTTGGTCTTGACTCGGACTGGAACCTTTTTGGACTCGGTCTTGTCTTGGACTGGAACCTTTTTGGACTCTGTCTTGACTCGGACTGGAACCCTTTTGGACTCGGTCTTGACTCTGACTCAAACTTTTTTGGACTCGGTCTTGACTCGGACCGGAACCTTTTTGGACTCAGTCTTGACTCGGACTGGAACCTCTTTGGACTCGGTCTTGCCTTGGACTCGACTAGTCCTGGTCTTGGACTTGTGTTGGACTCTACTAAGATTGTCTTGACTACAGCCCTGTAACAAGCGATCATCATCAGATCATCGGTTATCAGAATAGTTGCCGATTAACTTAACAGGGGATAAATCTTTGCAGCTCTAGTCTGTTCAGAGGACTGCGGTGATGGGCTCTGAACACATGTGGGGCCGGGAACTATTTGCGGGTGCATCGTATTACACATAGCTGGACGCGCTTCCTGGAAAACATTCAGTCACTCTGCTTCCTGATTTGCAGACGGCGTATACCATCCCCATCCTGGCATTTGCTTTCGTATGTCACCCTGAGGTGCTTCCCATCTACACTGAACTGAGCAAGTAAGATGCACCCGTTACATTCTTCACATCATCTCTCGACCAATCCGGGCACTGTAAGAACAGGCAGTATATAGGAGGGTGTTCAGGGCTCTCTTTGATTGGGGGGGGGGGGGTGCAAATCCCCTGCATCCCCCCCCAAATCTACCCCTATGCACACAGTAGGCCTACTAGTCCTCCCCCAGTTTTAGGACGTCTGGAACTTTATTTCCTGTTTTCTGGTTAATCCCAGGCCTTAATAACCAATCAGAATTGTTGCTCCGTTTTTATCATTGTTTTCCTGCCATTTATTTTCATGTTAACCCCTTTAAGTGTACTATATAAATAAAGTGTAATATGTATTATCAGAATAGGAAAAGGATTTATTGTCAAGTTGGTACGTACCACTTGCAAAGACGTTGCCTTGGTTATTGACACCTGCATAAACATAATAAACATTATTATGAAATAATCAAACAAGATATACAGAAATAAATATGTACATGTGACATGTGAGGAGAAAAAGAGACTTCTTTATATATATATATATATATATATATATATATATATATATATATATATATATGAGATCAGACATAGAGAATGTGAAGAGGACAGGTTAATAGTCCAGCATGTAGTATTATTAAAATCTACCTTTGTTGTGATATGTTGAATTTACATCTGCAATTACTAATGTATGGAATAGTATTGTACATCTGTTTGTTTTATAACAATATAACTATGTAAAATCCAGATTGTTTAAAAAATACATAAATACAAAATCTATCTTTGTTTACAGCCAGTCCAACTGTTTCTAAAAATATAACCTATAATATATAATAAATACAACCTTTTCTGAAACTAAGCTTTAGCAAGTGCTGCCTTTTAGATTTAATTCAATGTTCAATTTGAATCTTGGAAAGAGGATTTCTTTTTTTTTTTTTAATTCAAAAGCGTTATCGAAGATCACACGTTGTCCTTGTATCCTGCAGCCGTAGTGTTCTGTATTGCTAAAAAAACATCTGCTATCTTCTCCTCCGACAGCCCAACCAAGAGAAGAATGCAAAATATCGGCAACGTCTCCATCCTGGGCATGTTCATCATGTACTTCCTCACCGCCACATTCGGCTACCTGACCTTCTACGGTGAGCCGACGTCTCTTTGAGTTAAGGGGACCAGATTTCTCAGACAACATCCGGGGACATTTTCAGCTCAGAAGCGTAAATACCTCCAAAACACGTCATGTTTTTAATTTTTGTAAAACTTAAAACGGGGACACTAGACCTAGAGCTGAGTATCGGATACAATATAAACTATTGAGGAAAGATTTTCCTTTGACATTGATGCAGTATGAAACGAGATCGCTGCAGTCGGCAGCAGAGAAACAAGCTACAATGGAAGTTAATGGGAGAATTGTCCAGCTTGTATTTACGTTCATAAAGTGCTCGTTTTGCTGCTGACAGAATCAGATTAATATTCTAAGTGTCTGATAACATTATGGAAAGGATTTCTAAGGAGGCTGACCTTTCTGTTAAAGATTAAGATCATTTTTAAAACATAAAAGTCCACCAGACTCCATGTAAATAATCAGTGATTTTAGCGTGTATAGAGCAGCATATCTCCACCAGACTCCATGTAAATAATCAGTGATTTTAGCGTGTATAGAGCAGCATATCTCCACCAGACTCCATGTAAATAATCAGTGATTTTAGCGTGTATAGAGCAGCATATCTCCACCAGACTCCATGTAAATAATCAATGATTTTAGCGTGTATAGAGCAGCATATCTCCACCAGACTCCATGTAAATAATCAGTGATTTTAGCGTGTATAGAGCAGCATATCTCCACCAGACTCCATGTAAATAATCAGTGATTTTAGCGTGTATAGAGCAGCATATCTCCACCAGACTCCATGTAAATAATCAATGATTTTAGCGTGTATAGAGCAGCATATCTCCACCAGACTCCATGTAAATAATCAGTGATTTTAGCGTGTATAGAGCAGCATATCTCCACCAGACTCCATGTAAATAATCAGTGATTTTAGCATGGTAAAATACGGCTTTCTAAAACATCTCTGAGCTCTGAGCAGCGCTGCTCGATCGGCTCCGTTTGGTCAGAGTTTTCTTTCTTTCATTCCAGTATCGGGTCTGTCAGTCACAGTGAAAACCGGGGACATTTCCGGGGACAGATCCAGCCGGGGACAGGTCACCAAAATCGGGGACTGTCCCCAGAAACCGGGACGTCTGGTCACCCTACTTTGAGTCCGCTGCAGAACTCGGTCCAATTAAAGTGAGGCGTCACAGGTTATATCTGTGTGTGTGTGTGTGTGTGTGTGTGTGTAGGGAACACTGAGGCAGAGCTGCTCCATACCTACAGTAAGGTGGACCCCCTGGACACTCTGATCCTGTGTGTTCGCCTGGCTGTCCTGGTGGCCGTCACTCTGACTGTACCCGTGGTCTTGTTTCCTGTGAGAACACACACACACACACACACACACGTGTCTCACTATCTTTATGGGGACCAGTCATTGACATAATGCATTCCCCAGCCCCTTACCCTAACCTTAACCATCAAACCTAAATGCCTAACCCTAACCCTAACCCTAACCCTAACCTAATTCTAACCCTGATCCTAAAACCAAGTCTTAACCCTCAAACAGCCCTTTAACGTTATGGGGACCAGCATTTTGTCCCGACAAAGCTGTCAGGACCCCATAAGTATACTGTATTCCCAGTTTTTGGTGCCCACAAATGTAGTGAAACCTGGTCCACACACACACACACACACACACACACACACACACACACACACACACACACACACACACACACAATACAAAAAGTAAAATGGGAAGGATTCAGTAAATAAGTGTCCAGCACCAACATGCAAAACCATAAACTGTATAAATAGCGGGCGTAGCATCCATGATGCACCGCCATTTTGAAGCCTTGAGTTTGGCGATTTTGCTGTTCACCATCTTGTTTTTTTGAGGGGGGAGCTGGGGAGAATGAGGAGGCCAAGATGGTGCGGTGTTCCCTTCTGAAGCGAGTCCTTCATCTGCATGTACGCCAGAACAAAAAATCTGCAGACATTCCCTCAAGTTACCAGCTAACGCTATCGGCAGCTAGCTAGCTTTGTTAGCAGAAAGCTGAATGAGACATTTCTAGGTGACCAGAATGTTCCGGTTAACTTTGTTGAAGTGAAAATTAACAATGAGACGGTCAAAGTTATAAAAACACGGACAACAGCCACAAACAAGTTGAGGTCTGTTTTAATGTAAGGTGACCAGATCTCTCAGACTAAATCCGGGGACATTTTCAGCTCAGAAGCGTAAATACCTCCAAAACACGTCATGTTTTTAATTTTTGTAAAACTTAAAACGGGGACACTAGACCTAGAGCTGAGTATCAGATACAATATAAACTATTGAGGAAAGATTTTCCTTTGACATTGATGCAGTATGAACAGTGATTTTAGCGTGTATAGAGCAGCATATCTCCACCAGACTCCATGTAAATAATCAGTGATTTTAGCGTGTATAGAGCAGCATATCTCCACCAGACTCCATGTAAATAATCAGTGATTTTAGCGTGTATAGAGCAGCATATCTCCACCAGACTCCATGTAAATAATCAGTGATTTTAGCGTGTATAGAGCAGCATATCTCCACCAGACTCCATGTAAATAATCAGTGATTTTAGCGTGTATAGAGCAGCATATCTCCACCAGACTCCATGTAAATAATCAGTGATTTTAGCATGGTAAAATACGGCTTTCTAAAACATCTCTGAGCTCTGAGCAGCGCTGCTCGATCGGCTCCGTTTGGTCAGAGTTTTCTTTCTTTCAGTCCAATTTTGGGTAAGTCAGTCACAGTGAAAACCGGGGACATTTCCGGGGACAGATCACCTAAACCGGGGACGTCTGGTCACCCTAGGTTAGCATCGCAAAGACTCAACTGTGTTGAACACAGACACTTGCCCGGTTGAGGATTGTTAACACACAGTTCTTCTGCATTGACTCGTTATCTGTTTCATTGACTTTGTGTGAAAACTGAGCAGCATTATCTGTCCTTACGTCTGGATTTCTGTCAGATCCGGCGAGCCCTCCTGCAGCTGCTGTTTCCGGGGAAACCCTTCCGCTGGCTGCGTCACATCGCCATTGCCCTGTGTCTGCTGTTTGTCGTCAACCTGCTGGTCATCCTCGTCCCTAACATCCGAGACATCTTTGGAATTACAGGTGTGACATTAGACTCGGAAGCATGAGGACGAAAAGAGGACGAAAAAGTTCTAGTCAAGTAAAAATGAACTCTTTTAGGCCGCATACGAGTAGTTTTGGATACAGAGTAGTAGAGCAAAACATAGAATATTAAGTGAAGTTAACTGTTGACACTATACAGTAACGTGAGCTATTTAAATCAGCTGATACACGGTTACACCTCATTATCTCTTACCAGTGGACCTCTGTGTGTACTTCGTCCACAGCGATCCCACCAGTCGGTCCCAAAACGTCCCAGTTAGAGAGGAAATTACCTAAAAATATTCTTTGTAAATCTTCCGTCGATCCAGACTAGTCACACAGCAATGATTATCTAGACTCTGCAAACAGAAGTTCAATATTAGCTCCAATAAGCTAGACGTGGGAGCAAAGCCCCCCTGAGTGTGTTATTACCCATGAGTTCAACTCTTCATCTGTAAGCTTTGGATTGGTTTATTTCTTTAACCCTTGTGTTGTCCTCGGGTCAAACCGCCCCGTTTCAAAGTGGTTTATATCAGAAATATGGATTTCTTTCAACCAAATTTCCCAAAAATGACATGGATGATTCCATACAACATTCTTCAGGTGACATTAATGATTACTTTCATTGAATTTTTTGGGTGTTTTATTTAATCTTATAGCATTTGAATTCTTTTTTTCTTTTTTTTTAATGGTTTCAAAACAGTATCCGGACTAAACTTTGACATGACATCAACATCCTCTGATCTTAACTATTAGCTAAAATAATTCATAATTTCTGCCTTTTTAACTAAAAATGCATGTATAATTTGATATAAATGAGGTTTGTTGACCATGAATTCCAAGAATAAGCACAAGATATATAATTAAACCAGCTCAGGTTTTTAAAAAAGCGCCAAAAGCTGGAAAAAGTGAGAAAAACATCAGAAAAAGTGACAAAAACATCGCAAAAAGGACAAAAACATCATAAAAAGTGACAAAAACATCAGAAAAAGGACAAAAACATCAGAAAAAGTGACAAAAACATAAAAAGTGACAAAAACATCATAAAAAGGACAAAAACATCATAAAAAGGACAAAAACATCATAAAAAGTGACAAAAACATCAGAAAAAGGACAAAAACATCAGAAAAAGTGACAAAAACATCAAAAAAGTGACAAATAAATCATAAAAAAGGACAAAAACATGAGAAAAAGTGACAAAAACATCAAAAAAGTGACAAATAAATCATAAAAAAGGACAAAAACATGAGAAAAAGCGACAAAAACATCATAAAAAGTGACAAAAACATCATAAAAAGGACAAAAACATCATAAAAAGTGACAAAAACATCAGAAAAAGGACAAAAACATCGGAAAAAGGACAAAAACATCGGAAAAAGGACAAAAACATCATAAAAAGTGACAAAAACATCATAAAAAGTGACAAAAACATCGGAAAAAGTGACAAAAAAAATTTCAATTTTGACCTGGAAGGGTAAGTTCATGGTTAACGAGAAGACAACACAAGGGATAAAGACAATATCTGTTAATAGATTATGAAGTAAAATTTTATTTGAGAATTGTTTTTAAAACCCTGAATAAGTCCCGGGGCAATTTGACCCGAGGGACACGAGAGGGACCCGGAAGTGAAGACAACACCAGGGTTTAAAAAAGTGACATAAAAAGCCATACGTGTATTGTCAAACTCATTCTGTGGTCTGACTCGTTACAACCAGCAGCTTTCTCTGAGATAAATTCAGTTTTTACAATGAAATGACCTCGGTGTCTAGGGGCAACCACCGCTCCCAGTCTGATCTTCATCCTGCCTGGACTGTTCTACATTCGCATCGTCCCCACCGACCAGGAACCCATGAACTCCAGACCGAAGATCCAGGTAGGTTCACACCTCTTGCTGAAAACACAAAAAGGACAATCTTGATTTTTCAACCTAGGCCCTATTTCCCAATGCATTTGTGTGTCAAAAATCTTTGAAATTGGTCCAGTATTAAAGCTACAGTGCGTAGTTTTTGTCGCCCCCCCATGAGGAATTCTAAGTAATAAATAGGCTGATTTATATTTGCTAATAATTTGTTGGATTCATGTTAAGACATTTTAATTTTGTACTGAAAAACTGTACTGGACCCATTTTAAAGGTCCCACGTCATTGTGCTCTTTGGATGCTTTTATATAGACCTTAGTGGTCCCTAATACTGTATCTGAAGTCTCTTTATATAGACCTTAGTGGTCCCTAATACTGTATCTGAAGTCTCTTTTATATAGACCTTAGTGGTCCCTAATACTGTATCTGAAGTCTCTTTTATATAGACCTTAGTGGTCCCTAATACTGTATCTGAAGTCTCTTTTATATAGACCTTAGTGGTCCCCTAATACTGTATCTGAAGTCTCTTTTATATAGACCTTAGTGGTCCCCTAATACTGTATCTGAAGTCTCTTTTATATAGACCTTAGTGGTCCCTTAATACTGTATCTGAAGTCTCTCTTAGTGGACCTAAGTGGTTCTAAGTGACGTGTCTTCTTTGTTTGGGGGGTTGCAGGCTGCGTGTTTCACAGCACTGGGGTTCATTTTCATGTCCATGAGCCTGACGTTCATCGGGATCGACTGGATGACGGGAGAAAAGCGAAATGTTGGCGGCCATTAAAGTGTCTTCCCCCCCGCCCCCCCAAGCCCGACCCTGCAGCGACAGCTCCCACCGCTGCCTCCGCAAGGGGGACGCAACCTTTCTGCAGGAAGGCTCGGGGCTCGTTCATTACTCACAGGGACAATCCATTCCTCCGGAGCGATGAGAGGAGCCCTGACTTGCCCCCCCCCCCAGCAGCACCAGGGTCCATCACCGCTGGTTTTGTTCTCCATGGAGAACCAATGGACATGTCGACCACTGCAGCCCCCCGACCATTAAAAGATATTTTCCTTAACAGAAGGTAAATGTGGTGTCAATTTTAGGATTACTTATCCAATGAAAGAAAACATCTCGGGTTACGTATGTAACCCTTGTTCCCCGAGATAGGGGAACGAGACACTGCGTCGGTTACGACACTACGGGAACGCCCATAGTGTCGTAACCGACGCAGTTCGAGTTCCCCTCGAAGGGGAACTCACAGACCATCTAAAGGCCAAAATATCCCCCAAAAGAAGACGCCTCTTACTTCTACAGTGGTACGAATATAAAGATCAACGAATCACGATTTTCTCAGTTTTTTTAACAGAATGAGTTTCATAAAAATGTCCCTTTATTTATGTAAACTATGCACAACAACAGATGTGTCCTCTTATCAAAATCTACACTGTCTTTGCATTTTTAGAACAAATCCCACTTCAAAATAACTAAAGAAATACAAAATAAAGCAAGACGACGTAGTGACGTCTGAAGTCAAAACAAGTGAAATCTAAAGCGGGTTACGCACCAGGATGCTTAAAAAGCTGCATCTGCAATTCATTTTCTTTTTAATTAATTGCAATAAATTAAAATTATTTTAATTAAAATGCGATAAATCATTTTTTCATCTCAATCTTTGCACATTTACATCGATTTTTAACAGATTCCTGATGCATCGGTACATCCCTAATATATTACAAATGCCAAATTAAACGACAAAAAGCTTACTCACTCATGTTGTCCTCACGCTGTCCCCATGTTGTCTTCATGTTGTGTTCATGCTGTCCCCATGTTGTCTTCATGTTGTCCCCATGTTGTCTTCATGCTGTCCTCATGTTGTCCTATATCAATGTTCTTTTTAATTCCCCAAAATAACATGATTGATTCCACCCAACGCTCTTTGCCAAGTACAAATCTCTACTTTCATTAATTTTGGGGCGTCTTATTCAATTTTATAGCATTGTAAAACAAATGGAAGTGTTTTTGAAATAGTATTGAGTAAAAGTTGACATATTCCAGTCTGTGATTATCATCAACAGCCATTCCTTTAATTTTAGTCTCAATAATTCCTAATTTCTGCTTTTCTAACTCAAACATTAGGTATAATTTCCTATAATGTTTGACCATAAATTCCCAAATTAACTGTAAAACTAAAGTTAATAAGTTAGTGTTAGGTAGTGTTGAAAACGTCAAAAAAAGTGAAAAAAAAACATCAAAAGTGTTGAAAAATGGGACAAAAACGTAAGAAAAATGTACAAAACATCGATAAAAAGCGTCAAAAGGATTTTCAGTTCTGAAAGACAACCAATTTAACTATTAATATTAGATACATATGATTTTATCTAATATTGAAAACAACACATATGCGTCTCGCTAATAAGGGGTTAGAGTCACTGGCAGAATTTCAAATTAAAAGCATTTTATTAAAGCTTTAGTGTGTAACTTTAACATCCATTATACTCAAGCCGTTAATTAATTAATTAATCCGCTCCACACAACTCTCTCTGGGTTTCTCAGGCGTCCGGGAAGATAATGACCTCTTCTGGAGAGTCCATGTTTTCTTAATCCTCCGTGTCCTCCTTGGCCACTAGCAACTGCGTGGGGTGGGGGTAGCACGCAACCACAAAAAGCTTGTATCACGTGGACACGTCGCACTATAGCTTTAAAAATAAGATATTTCACTAAACATCTGTTCAATTATCTGATTATCTGATAAAAATAAAACAAAATTCATGTTCCTAATCTCAATCATTTCAGCTCGTTTGAACAAATTCTCTTTAACGCTCGTGTTGTCCTCACTTCGGGACCCTCTCGTGTCCATTGGGTCAAACTGACCCGGGACTTATTCAGGGTTTTAAAAACAATTCTGAAATAACATTTTACTTCATAATCTATTAACAAATATTGTCTTTATCTCAATTTCAAACAGCTGAGATAACATCTATGTTTAGGGAATGCATCAGTCTCTACTAGCACACTATTAAACATGGAAGTGGGGTTAGTTTTGTTGTCATAAGGTTATAATTCATGTTAAAAATCCACTATGGAAACAACATAAGTGTCATATCCAGAATAATGTTCTGAGTCAGGAATACATGTTTATCACAGGAAATAAGGAAAGGACGCTGATTTCAGGTAGAAAAAAATGTAACTTGTACCATTTTTCTTCTTGTAACAATTTGAAACGGGTCGATTTGACCCGAATACCATACGAGGGTTCAGTGACGCGTTGTGATTTTGGGATTTTTGCCGAGCAGTATTTGGCAAAAATTGGAACATCGCTACATTTGTGCAACCGTGACCGAATTAACTTTGTGATTCATTTGTGAATTTATTCTAAATAACACATGTGGTTAATAAAAATGAACAAAAGGTGAAACAGAGAGTCATTTTTTTAAGTAATGTGTGTGTTTTGGTGGTAATCAAATTAACAAATTAAAATAAATCTAATAAAAGATTGTCAATAGGGGGTCCCAGGACCTTTAGGGGGTCCTCAGAGATACTACACGGGCCCCCCCAAGTTATTGTTTAACCCTCGAGTTGTCTTCACGTCAAAATTGAAAACCAACACTTTTTATGGATATTTTTAACTTTTTTTTACATACGTTTGTCTCTTTTTTTTTCCCAACACATTTGACACTTTTTTTCAACGTTTGTCACTTCTTTGACGTTTTCAACACTCTGCCCGGACAGTTGGAACACTTTTTAATTAAACGTCATTTACAAAGCGGTCGTATCGCACTGAAAGCTGATATTTTGTCAGTAGCAACCTACACGTGTCATCTGTCAAATACAGCTGCATCTTCAGCTTTGAACAAAACCGTTCAGGAGTTATTGAAACAGCATGCGAAAACTCGATCCCTCTACCTGGTGGGCTCAAATATATTTTCATCTTTCTAAAACTGCTTTTCCATGTCTCACCTCCATAAATAATTGTATGAACACTAGGGATGAGCGAGTACAGCATTATCTGTATCTGTTTACCACATGAATAATCTGTATCTGTATTCGGACTGGGCGGGGCCTAACCCGGAAGTGGACAGAATTTAACCCGGAAGTGGGTCGGGTTGTCTTGAAATGGGCGGGGCTTTAACCAGTATGTTATTTTAAGCATGCAATTGATATGAGTTGATCAGAAATTGTTATATTTATTGCTGATTAGAAAACTATTTACATGACAGCATTGAGCTTCAGATCAATGGTGTTGTCATGGTAACAAACAAACCATATACAGAACAAGTTTTGCAACAATGAATACAACACATGCGGTTGCAATTATGAAGTAAAATGTAATTAACAAGAGTTTTCACACTCAATATAACTTTCTTTTTGACTATCACAGAACGCAGCCGTGGTCAGCTGAGGACTTTTATTCAATCCGAGCACAGATATTGACTCGTATTACTCGTATAATACTTATACTCGGCAAAAGTGCTTTATCCATACCGGATACTTGTTTCAGCCGAGTACTCGGCTCATCCCTACTAAACACAGATATTTGTATATTTACTTAAAATCCATGGAGTTACATCCAGGTCGACACATTTAATTCCCCAAAACAACATTATTGATTCCACACAACGCTAAAAATAATTATAAAATAATTGTAAAACTACAGTTAATAAGTTAGTGTTACGTAGTGTTGAAAACATTAAAAAAAGTGACAAACATTGAAAAAAAGTGTCAAAAATGTTTAAAAAAAAAAAGGAACAAAAACGTGAGAAAAGTTAAAAACATCGATAAAAAGCAACAAAAGAGTTGATTTTTGGGAAGACGACACGAGGGTTAAGTCCAAATGTTGAGGTACTTGTACTTTACTCGAGTCTTTTCTTTTCACTTTCTACTTCTACTCCACTACATCTCAGAGAGAAATACTTTTTACTCCACTACATTCACCTGACAGCTTTAGTTACTAGTTACTTTAGTTACACACACACACACAGACATCCGCATAAACACACATACACACACACACAGACATCCGCATAAACACCCACACACAAACACACAGACATCCGCATACACCACACACAGACATCCGCATAAACACACACACAAACACAGAGACACCCGCACACACACACACACACAAACACAGAGACACCCGCACACACACACACACACAAACACAGAGACACCCACACACACACACACACACACACACACACACACACACACAGAGAGAGAGACATCCACGTCAAAAAAAAGTGTCAAAAACGTAAGACAAAGTTATAAACATCGATAAAAAGCGTCAACTAAAGATTGTTAATTTTGACGGGAAGACAACACGAGGGTTAAACAGCGTCTTTATAAAGATTACAAGAGCTGCTCTTCAAGTTTGTAAGGCATCTTTATTCGAGTTGGCACCATACCGTATGTACAACAACACTCTGAACAGCATTATTAACGGGACTACATTCAAATGCCATCCACGCAACATATTCAGTGTGAGTATAATCACGTCGCCCGAGGAACTGCTAACGTCCGGAAAAAATGCCGGAACGACGCCTGTATTAAAAATTCCCAGTCAAAGATATGACGTCATCCAAGATACCTTATGAAAATGTTGTTTTGTACATCAACATGAATGACTTTTTAACATGTCAACCGTAAAAAGGTCTGACGGCACCCTCGGCCGTCCACTGCAAATCGCGCCGGTGCGCGAACCCTCGGGGAGCACGTCCAGCCACGGAAATCAGTTGGGAAATTAAAAACACTAATTGTCATCTTCGTCCCTGCGTACATCCGTGAAAATTGTGCATTTAAATGCCGGGTTAGCTCCGTGGTTCAACAAAAACAAATCAGCTCGCCCTTTCTAATGTCTCTCTAGCATTGGAGTGCGGTTTTAGGTTTGTTTCAGGTTCGTATGGCTCCAGGTTTTCCCCCCCCCACAACCTTTGCCTCGGCCGGCGGGCCGGACCAGACCGGGGGCGGACCGGACCGGCGGACCGGGGTGTCCTTCAGCCTTCTCGGACTTTGGCGGCGAGTGCCGAGTTCTCCTGCCGCATGGCCTTGTAGTCATCCAGAATCCTCTCCAGGTTCGCCACCGTCTTACTACTGTTTTCTGTCTCGATCTGTGGGAAAAATGTAAGATGGCATTAAAAAATAAAGATTTTAACCCTCATGATGTCCTCATGTTGTCCCCATGTTGTCCTCATGTTGTCCCCATGTTGTCCCCATGTTGTCCCCATGTTGTCCTATATCAATGTTCTTTTTAATTTCCCAAAATAACATGATTGATTCCACCCAACGCTCTTTGCCAAGTACAAATCTCTACTTTCATTAATTTTGGGGCGTCTTATTCAATTTTATAGCATTGTAAAACAAATGGAAGTGTTTTTGAAATAGTATTGAGTAAAAGTTGACATATTCCAGTCTGTGATTATCATCAACATCCATTCCTTTAATTTTAGTCTCAATAATTCCTAATTTCTGCTTTTCTAACTCAAACATTAAGTATAATTTCCTAGCAAGAAAGTAAATACAGGAAGAACGTCAAGCCCTCTTATTGGTCGGATATGTCTGGAGGGGCGGGAGCAAGAAAGTAAATACAGGAAGAAGGTCCTTTGTTCTGGACGTATATTTTGGTCAAACCAGCGGATTTCATTAAAATAATCAGACATTGTTTCGTTGCGTCTGCTCGGGTAAAAGACCAACAACACACAGATAATAAATACACAAGACTTTGATATTTTAGACTTTTAAAGACCTAATGGAAACGTTGAGAAATCTCTGAACCGGCTGCTGCTGCTGCGTTGTAAAAATAATACTATGAAAGGAAATACACGTCAATACAGTTTCTTCTTCTTCTCCTTTGTACCCAGTACAAAGAGTACAAAGAATACAGAGAGAGAAAGAAAAGAAAGGTAGAACTTCTCTGATGTTAGCTTGCGCGCATGGTTAAGGGGGTCTCTCTCTCTCTCTCGGTCTGTCTCTCTCTCTCTCTCTCTCTCGGTCTGTCTCTCTGTCTCACTCTCGGTCTCTCGGTCTCTGTCTGTCTCTCTGTCTCGGTCTCTCTCTCGGTCTCTGTCTGTCTCTCGGTCTCTGTCTGTTTCTCGGTCTCTCTTTCAGTCTCAGTCGGTCTCTCGGTCTCTCTCTCAGTCTCAGTCGGTCTCTCTCTCTCTGTCTGTCTCTCTCGGTCGGTCTCTCGGTCTCTCTCTCTCAGTCTCAGTCTGTCTCTCTCGGTCGGTCTCTCGGTCTCTCTCTCTCGGTCGGTCTCTCGGTCTCTCTCTCAGTCTCAGTCTGTGTCTCTCGGTCTATCTCTCTCGGTCGGTCTCTTGGTCTCTCTCTCAGTCTCGGTCTGTCTCTCTCGGTCGGTCTCTCGGTCTGTCTCTCTCGGTCGGTCTCTCGGTCTCTCTCTCAGTCTCAGTCTGTCTCTCTCGGTCGGTCTATCTCTCTCGGTCGGTCTCTTGGTCTCTCTCTCAGTCTCGGTCTGTCTCTCTCGGTCGGTCTCTCGGTCTGTCTCTCTCGGTCGGTCTCTCGGTCGGTCTCTCAGTCTCGGTCTATCTCTCTCGGTCGGTCTCTCGGTCTGTCTCTCTCGGTCGGTCTCTCCCGGTCGGTCTCTCTCGGTCGGTCTCTCTCGGTCGGTCTCTCTCGGTCTCTCTCTCGGTCTCTCTCTCAGTCTCCGTCTGTCTCTCTCGGTCGGTCTCTCGGTCTATCTCTCTCGGTCGGTCTCTCGGTCTGTCTGTCTCTCGGTCTGTCTCTCTCGGTCGGTCTCTCTTTCAGTCTCGGTCTGTCTCTCTCGGTCTGTCTCTCTCGGTCGGTCTGTCTCTCGGTCTGTCTCTCTCGGTCGGTCTCTCGGTCTCTCTCTCAGTCTCGGTCTCTCTTTCAGTCTCGGTCTGTCTCTCTCGGTCGGTCTCTCGGTCTGTCTCTCTCGGTCGGTCTCTCGGTCTCTCTCTCAGTCTCAGTCTGTCTCTCTCGGTCTCTCGGTCTCTCTCTCAGTCTCGGTCTGTCTCTCTCGGTCGGTCTCTCGGTCTCTCTCTCAGTCTCGGTCTATCTCTCTCGGTCGGTCTCTCGGTCTGTCTCTCTCGGTCGGTCTCTCGGTCTGTCTCTCTCGGTCGTTCTCTCGGTCTCTCTCTCAGTCTCGGTCTGTCTCTCTCGGTCGGTCTCTCGGTCTATCTCTCTCGGTCGGTCTCTCGGTCTGTCTGTCTCTGGGTCTGTCTCTCTCGGTCGGTCTCTCGGTCTCTCTCTCAGTCTCGGTCTCTCTTTCAGTCTCGGTCTGTCTCTCTCGGTCTGTCTCGGTCTCTCTCTCAGTCTCGGTCTGTCTCTCTCGGTCTGTCTCGGTCTCTCGGTCGGTCTGTCTGTCTCTTGGTCTGTCTCTCTCGGTCTGTCTCGGTCTCTCTCTCAGTCTTGGTCTGTCTCTCTCGGTCTGTCTCGGTCCCTCGGTCGGTCTGTCTGTCTCGGTCGGTCTCTCGGTCTCTCTCAGTCTCAGTCTCTCTTTCAGTCTCGGTCTGTCTCTCGGTCTGTCTCTCTCGGTCTGTCTCTCTCTCTCTCAGTCTCGGTCTGTCTCTCTCTCAGTCTCGGTCTGTCTCTCTCGGTCTGTCTCTCTCTCTCTCAGTCTCGGTTTGTCTCTCTCTCAGTCTCGGTCTGTCTCTCTCTCAGTCTCGGACGGTCTCTCGGTCGGTCTCTCGGTCGGTCTCTCGGGTCGGTCTCTCGGGTCGGTCTCTCGGGTCGGTCTCTCGGTCGGTCGGCTCTCTAGTTCAATAAAACTGC
>CM049377.1:29538008-29598008 GCA_026937815.1 Etheostoma perlongum | reverse complement strand
CACACACACACACACACACACACACACACACACACACACACACACACACACACACACACACACACACACACACACACACACACACACACACTCTAGATGTAAGTGCAACAGAATTTGTTACAGGAAAACACTTTTTCCGCACAGAGACAGAGAGACACAGACATACACACACGCGGTCCTCACCTGTGTGAAGGCGAACTTCTGTGTGTGGGTGAAGTGGGTGCCCTTGGTCAGGATGTGGTCGGAGGGGGCGGAGCCTCTGAAGGCCTCTAGCAGCTCCGATAGGTCGGAGGCGGAGCGAGGGCCGCCAAAGGCACTTTCAGGACAGGGCAGGGCCGTCGAACGCAGCTGCTCCTCAATGCGTTTACGCAGCCGGGCCAGTTTCCTGGAGCGATAGTCCTGTTCAACAACAACAACAAAATCACTAAATTAACATGATATGGTTCATAATAAAAAGATTTGTCATAATAACAACCTATCCTGAACAGGTAAAGAGGATCCAACGTGCTACCAACATGTGGAAAAACACTGGAACCTTTTGGGAATGTTAAAGCCCTCATATTCTGCTCATTTTCAGGTTCATAATTGTATTTTAAGTTATACCAGAATAGGTTTACATGGTTTCATTTTCAAAAAACATTTTTGTTTAACTGCAGCTCCTCTTTTCACCCTGTGTGTTGAGCTCTCTGTTTTAGCTACAGAATGAGGCATCTCCCTTCTGTTCCATCTTTGTTGGGAGTCGCACATGCACAGTACCTAGGTAAGGACTACTAGCCAGTCAGAAGCAGAGTATGAGGGTCCTGACAGTACCTAGGTAAGGACTACTAGCCAGTCAGAAGCAGAGTATGAGGGTCCTGACAGTACCTAGGTAAGGACTACTAGCCAGTCAGAAGCAGAGTATGAGGGTCCTGACAGTACCTAGGTAAGGACTACTAGCCAGTCAGAAGCAGAGTATGAGGGTCCTGACAGTACCTAGGTAAGGACTACTAGCCAGTCAGAAGCAGAGTATGAGGGTCCTGACAGTACCTAGGTAAGGACTACTAGCCAGTCAGAAGCAGAGTATGAGGGTCCTGACAGTACCTAGGTAAGGACTACTAGCCAGTCAGGAGCAGAGTATGAGGGTCCTGACAGTACCTAGGTAAGGACTACTAGCCAGTCAGAAGCAGAGTATGAGGGCCCTGACAGTACCTAGGTAAGGACTACTAGCCAGTCAGGAGCAGAGTATGAGTACCTAGGGAAGGACTACTAGCCAGTCAGGAGCAGAGTATGGGTCCTGACAGTACCTAGGAAGGACTACTAGCCAGTCAGAAGCAGAGTATGAGGGTCCTGACAGTACCTAGGTAAGGACTACTAGCCAGTCAGAAGCAGAGTATGAGGGTCCTGACAGTACCTAGGTAAGGACTACTAGCCAGTCAGAAGCAGAGTATGAGGGTCCTGACAGTACCTAGGTAAGGACTACTAGCCAGTCAGGAGCAGAGTATGAGGGTCCTGACAGTACCTAGGTAAGGACTACTAGCCAGTCAGAAGCAGAGTATGAGGGTCCTGACAGTACCTAGGTAAGGACTACTAGCCAGTCAGAAGCAGAGTATGAGGGTTTAATATATTTTAAAACGTCACTTCTCTGCCCACAAAGACATCTGACAACTAAGAAATATTTTCAGTCGATCGGCTGTTTGGTGCGTGGTGGTGATGCTGCGGTGAGTCAGATGCTTTGCCTGTGGTGTGAGGCGAGACAGAAGTCCCTGCGCGTTCCACTCGTTGTCCCACTCCTGAGCGGCGCTCAGCTCAGCCGTGTGCTGCTCCAGGATGGACGCCACCACAGAGGCATGATGGGAAGGCTGGGCGGTCACAGGAGGAAGAATGTCTCGCTGGTAGTCCTCCAGCTCTGCAATAACAGGACATGCACACTAGGGCTGTAATCAACCAAAGAAAATCTTATCTTGGTCGACTAAAGTCGTGAAAATTGACAAAAAATGCTAGATTAATTAACTGTACTGTCCTGCAGTACTTGTCCTTGTAGGCTATTTGCAGTATATTAAATCGTTTTGGACCTAATTATTTTGCACTGAAATGACTCGTCTGTCGTCTCTGACAGCGCTGCATCAGCCTCATATTCTGAGACATAAAGTCCACAATTCCTTCCGTGATATTATTTTAGCGTTTGGATGATAGAGGCTTAACATCTGGGGGGGTCTGGGGGGGGTCCGGGGTTACGCTACCGTGGTTGCTGGTGGGTGCGCCGGTAGTTATAAAACGCTTATTAGACTATGAAATATGCCGACTCTGATATGTTCATACAGCCTACTCCAAACAGACAGGGCGACCTAACGCAGACAAGTTATCTTACCGTTTTTAGGTGAGACGCCATGTTTGTAGTCCAGCTGCGATATGCTAACTGTTGCTTGCAAACTTTGCATTTGACATTTTTCCGTTTTCTATTTGTGTAAAATGCTGCCACACTGCCGATGTCTTGGACATGGTAGAGGAGGACTGACTGGAAACTAAACACTCACAGTTACATAAATATTCAGCTAACCAATCAGACGAAGGCTTTCTAGTTCTTTCTTCAATCTGTCTCCGGTGGGTTGGACTAATCCAAAAAAGGTGAAAACAAGGGGGGTGTTCTGAAGACAGCCTGTTACCTGTGAAACAGGTGTGCTCTGTAAACACCCCCACGTTCACCCCAAGTGAACGTGAACGCAGATTATGAGCGATTCTTTCACCCCAAAGTAAATACTGGACTCATTCTTCACAAGCCACATATCTCCAGAACATTCATTCTGACACTAAAATTGCATTTTTCAGACGGACACATCAGGAGAACATATATATATTTTTTTAATTGTTTTAGAGAAGGTACAATATACAGCGCAACATTACATTGTCAATTGTAACAAGACATCTTTCTATTAACCCCGTCCTACCCACGACAAACCCTTGTGCCGAGAAAAGGACAGATAAATAAACAAATAAAAAAACAAAATAAATGATAAATAAATAAAATTTAAAACATAACAACAGACAAAACCACCTTTCTTCTATTACTCATGATAGCGCATAATGTAGTCATTGTGCTCTACCATCCTTACATCCCTAGCAGTTATGAAGAGGGAAGAGTAGTAAGTCTTTCAAAGTAAGCCAGTACTTGCGTCCCAATTATTGTAAAATTTTCTGGATGATCCTCTAAGGGAGTATTTGATTTTTTCCCCCCCTATTTCTATTAATATTTACCTCGTTTGAGACCCATTTCTGTCTCCCGTAAACCGCAAGACTCAACTGAAGTCAATTTCAGTGTGGGTAACCTGACAGGGACGGAATAGAGCAGATTAAATAAAAACAATTTACACTGCGGTGCGGTGAGTGCGCCCAAAGATTGCGAGGCATTTCGTTACATAAATTGGGGGTTCTTGAGCGTGAGAAGATCTCCGTTAGGAGGAATGAAATCGCCATTTGGACCCTTTCCCCACAGTAAAGAAAACACTGGGAGCTACAAAACCCTTTTGAAATTTTAAATGAAATAACTCCGCATATAACGTTTTTTTTTTGCCTTTGTGCAATGTATAAATTAAACTATACTGTGTTACAGTTAAGAAATCAATGAACGACTGCAGAGAAAATTAAATAACATTTCTCAATATCACCTTTGTCTTTAGATTCATCACAGGCAGCCGAGTCGGCCACAGCTGAATTAATGTCATTCAAAATACATTTTATGCATGCGGCTCCGGAGCCGCGGGTTGCCGACCCCTGGCCTCGGCAGTCACGTGATCGGGATACGACGGGAGGATTTTCGTGGGCTCGGGATGGGATGGGAGGGACAATTGATTACCGTGTCACCCTCTACTCTGGAGAAACAAAGCGTCTCCCCCGAGCTCTCTGACCACGGTGCGAAATCTATAGCAGGACAAGTTAACCCTCTCCTTGATTACATGCGGTACGTGTAGGTGCATTTTTCGAGAGGTGCTCGGCAGGCTACGGCGTAGGCAAAGTTTTACGCAGAAGTATATATCACGCTTTAATTGTTTTCAACTGCTCTTTTATGTAAGGCCCTGCTACGCCCTGCGGTGCCCTGCTACGCCCTGCGGTGCCCTGCTACATCCTGCTACATCCTGCTACATCCTGCTACGTCCTGCTACATCCTGCTACATCCTGCTACATCCTGCTACGCCCTGCTACGCCCTGCTACGTCCTGCTACATCCTGCTACATCCTGCTACGCCCTGCTACGCCCTGCTACGTCCTGCTACGCCCTGCTACATCCTGCTACATCCTGCTACATCCTGCTACATCCTGCTACGCCCTGCTACGTCCTGCTACGCCCTGCGGTGCCCTGCTACGCCCTGCGGTGCCCTGCTACGCCCTGCGATGCCCTGCTACATCCTGCTACATCCTGCTACGCCCTGCGGTGCCCTGCTACGTCCTGCTACGCCCTGCGGTGCCCTGCTACGTCCTGCTGTGCCTTGTAATGCTGCACAGTGCCCTGCTATGCCATGAACTACTACAAAGAACTACTACATACTACTATTTTTTGTGACTGTTATTGCCACTCTTCATTCTAACCCCAACCGGTCGTCAGACACCGCCTACCAAGAGCCTGGGTCTGGGTCTGGGTCTGGGTCTGTCCCAGGTTTCTTCCTAAAAGGGAGTTTTTCCTCGCCACTCGCCAGGAAACTACTAGACCTGTTGGGTCCTTGTAAATTCTGGAGTGTGGTCTAGACCTACTCTATCTGTAAAGAGATAACTCTTGTTATGAATTGATACCTTAAATAAAATTGAATTGAAATGAAGCTGCCATGCCTTGCCTACCTTTCAGCTGCTTCTTTCCTGGACCTTTGGTGCGGTGTGGTAAACTGAGAGGCTGGACGTGGAAGCTGTGCCGTGCTCCTGAACTCTGAACAGAGGAAAGAAATAACCATAAAAAAAAAAAAAAAAAACCGACAGACTCTCCTCTGGGCAGGTTACATATCATATAAAATGAAGACACAGTAGACTTCTGCACTGCTATAACTTCATCTATAAATCCATCCGTGGATTACTGCCAACATGTTTATCCATTTATATGTCGTCCAAGCACTGCAGTCACAGCCTTTGCTCCCAGGCCTTCATCACTTTCATCGTCCCGTCGGTCCGTACAGAGCTTGGCAATAACTTTTTTTTTTTTTGAAAACATGAAACTTGTCACCGTAACTGGAAATGATGTGCAAGTGCTGCACAAGTCCAATCGGTCACATGGTGGTGCTGAAGGAATTCAATTTTGGAAGGGCATGCAGAGCAAGCTTGCCCCTCCCCCCATGTTTTTTTTCTTTCCTGTATTTTTCCTCCCTGAAAACTGCTGCTGGAAATTTCAATTTCCTTGCGGGAGTCATCCCAAAAAAATTAATAAAGAGAAGTCAAAGTCTATGTTTCCGTAACTGTCATGACTAACTGGCTAACTGTCACTAACCCCCTCCCCCAACCATCTTGTCAGTGATTGGCTGGAGTGGCAGGCAGCTAGCTTTTTCAGTGTGTTCAGGGGGCAGGCAGCTAGCGGCTCAAGGAGAGACAGCTATGATTTGAGACAAAAATTAAATTGCGCTGAAACCATGCAGGAACTCATAGTGCACCTTTAAAAACATGAAAAAAAATCCCTTATAAAAAAACATTTAGAATAAATACATTTCTTTACATTTTGTACGGCTAGTGACTAAAACAGCTCTTTGAAGGAAGCCTTACAGAAGTTTGGAAATAGATCGGGCATGATGTAGCCAGTCTGACTCATCTAAAAATGCCTGAATCCCCCCCCCGACTCCCCCATGTATTAAAGCTTTTTCAGACATCAAAATGCAACTTTAAAGAGTTTACTTGTGTTTCACCGTGCAGTGGCAGTCTGCAGTTTGGAGGCAGCCAGGGCACGGCCAGCTGGGCTTTGATCGCAGCAGCGATGGCTTTCTGGAGCACCCCCGATTTACCTACAGGAAGAGATGACAGCTTTGGATGACTCACCAACAAGTGGGAAGTCATAACAAAAAGGCCCTACCATGCCCTTATCTTAAGAAACCACAGAGCAGACAATAGCGTTTCCGTGTTCCGGACGTGCAACAATGCACGTTTCTGGCATGGATTCAGATTGTTGATTTCTTCTATCGGGCTTTCTGCAGGTTTTGCAAGTCAAATTTAAGACTTTTTAAGACCTTTAGGAGTGACATGTAAGACCTACAGTACAATATTTCATTCTTTCTCTCTGAGGAGAGTCAGTAGCTCAGTCAGTAGGGAGTTGGGTGTGGAACCGGAGGATCCCCATATGGACCCACAAGTATGGTGGTGGACCGGTACCTGGAGAGGTGTCAGTTCACCTCCTGGGCCCTGCCAAGGTGCTCTTGAGTCAGGCACCGAACCCCCAACTGCTCGGGGCACCTTACCATCCCCCATTATGACTCTCCATATAGTGCATGTATAGGTACTGAGCATATGTGTGTAATTGTGGCCTGTGTGTAATGTGTAGAATAATAACAGAGTGAGTACATTGTGATATCCCTCGCAGGATTAATAAAGTATACATTATTATTATTATTGTTATTATATGAAACCCTGTGGAGGACATAGACGGAGTACCTGTTGGCTGGTCTGAGGCCTCGGCACTTTCTCTGGGCAACTTCTCCACCAGGAACATGAGCAGGGAGCGGATCTCGGGCTCATTGCTGTACAGGAAGGTCTGGTAGCCTATTTCTCCCTTATAACCGATGTCCTGGGAACCAACAGTGTGACATGTTAGAAAGCTGATGATAATGATGATAATGTTGAGCTGATAATCTTACAGGCACAACTGAAATGTTCTGCATTGTTCGGGACTGAAATAATATTTCATTTTTTTTCATTGTCGTCACTAAATAAACTGGCGCATTGCAAAAGACACCAAGAGATTTGAGTTAGTTGAAGAAAATATCAGCAGAAAACTGCATTTTAAAATACAACTATCATTTTTTAATGGTGCATTGTATATTTAATTCAATGTTCAAAGTGTTCAATAAAAGTAAGTTGAAAATGATTTCCTTTTTCATTTGTCCAAATTCAACAAGCAGTTTGTTGTATTTTAGCCGAATACTGAAAGCAACAGAAAAGCAGAACTGAAAACACTTTAATATGTATTTATTGCACGTTACATCGTTATATCCTCGAACGTTATTGCATATTTTTCTCATATCGTGCTGCCCCAGAGGAGTATTCTGGATTACTGTTGTGGATATACTACAATAAATATGTTATGCAGGTTTGTTCAGTTTGTTGTCACATTACTCGACCCGTATTTGTGAAAAACAAACAGCGAAAGTTAAAGTTCTGTCACAAAACTATGTTGTTACGTATAACTGCACATTTTTAAGTGGATATACGGAAAATACGGAAATATACAGAAATTCTGGAGCTTTCTTAGTTGTTATATGGTGTAGACCTGCATACATTCCTCATTCCCCCTGCTCTGGTTTTCCCCCTCTCATTCCCCCCCTGCTCTGGTTCCCCCTCTCATTCCCCCTGCTCTGTGTTTCCCCCTCTCATTCCCCCCTGCTCTGGTGTTCCCCCTCTCATTCCCCCTGCTCTGGTGTTTCCTCCTCATTCCCCCTGCTCTGGTGTTTCCCCCTCTCATCCCCCCCCTGCTCTGGTGTTTCCCTCTCAACCCCCCTGCTCTGGTGTTCCCCCTCATTCCCCCTGCTCTGGTGCTCCTCATTCCCCTCTCATTCCCCCTGCTCTGGTGTTTCCCCTCTCATTCCCCTGCTCTGGTGTTTCCCCCTCTCATTCCCCTGCTCTGGTGTTTCCCCTCTCATTCCCCCCTGCTCTGGTGTTTCCCCCTCATTCCCCCCCTGCTCTGGTGTTCCCCCCCCCTCATTCCCCCCTGCTCTGGTGTTCCCCTCTCATTCCCCTGCTCCCCCTGCTCTTGTTTCCCCTCTCATTCCCCTGCTCTGGTGTTTCCCCTCTCATTCCCCCTGCTCTGTTTCCCTCTCATTCCCCTGCTCTGGCATTTCCCCTCTCATTCCCCTGCTCTGGGCGTTTCCCCTCTCATTCCCCCCTGCTCTGGTGTTTCCCCTCTCATTCCCCTGCTCTGGTGTTTCCCCCTCTCATTCCCCCTGCTCTGGTGTTTCCCCTCTCATTCCCCCTGCTCTGGTGTCCCCCTCTCATTCCCCCCCTGCTCTGGTGTTTCCCCCTGCTCATTCCCCCCTGCTCTGGTGTTTCCCCCCTCATTCCCCTGCTCTGGTGTTTCCCCTCTCATCCCCCCCTGCTCTGGTGTTTCCCCCTCTCATTCCCCCTGCTCTGGTGTTTCCCCTCTCATTCCCCCTGCTCTGGTGTTCCCTCTCATTCCCCCTGCTCTGGTGTTTCCCCCCTCATTCCCCCTGCTCTGGTGTTCCCCTCCCTCATCCCCCCTGCTCTGGTGTTTCCCTCTCATTCCCCCCTGCTCTGGTGTTTCCCCCTCTCATTCCCCCCTGCTCTGGTGTTCCCCCTCATTCCCCCTGCTCTGGTGTTTCCCCCTCTCATTCCCCCCTGCTCTGGTGTTTCCCCCTCTCATTCCCCCTGCTCTGGTGTTTTCCCCCTCTCATTCCCCCTGCTCCTCTCATTCCCCCTGCTCTGGTGTTTCCTCTCATTCCCCCTGCTCTGGTGTTTCCCCCTCTCATTCCCCCTGCTCTGGTGTTTCCCTCTCATTCCCCTGCTCTGGTGTTTCCCCCTCATTCCCCCCTGCTCTGGTGTTTCCCTCTCATTTCCCCCTGCTCTGGTGTTTTCCCCCTGCTCATTCCTCTCCCCCCTGCTCTGGTGTTTCCCCCTCTCATTCCCCCTGCTCTGGTGTTTCCCCTCATTCCCCTGCTCATTCCTCCCCCTGCTCTGGTGTTTCCCTCTCATTCCCCCCTGCTCTGGTGTTTCCCCCTCTCATTCTCCCTGCTCTGGTGTTTCCCCCTCTCATTCCCCTGCTCTGGCGTTTCCGAGTCCCTAACCCGGAGACATGTGGAAACCCTTCTGATCGTTTTGGACTCTGCGGGGTTGTGTTGCAGTCTTAACGGCCGCAAACGGAGACCTTTGGCAACATCGACACTGAGGCCATAATTACCCCGCCTGATTGGGTCTTATCAGACTGTTGAACAAACAATAACCCCCCCCCATTGATTAATCCAGACTCTGACCTAGTCACCCTACCCACCCCTCCATTCCTACCCCCAGGGGTTTTAAGTCTCTTTTAGTAATTTAATATTTAGCATTTATTAATTCTCTGGTCTGATTAATTCAGGCTATGTAGGTTGTGTCTGAATGTGCCTGACCACAAACGAAGTTCCCTCACTGGAAAAATAAAGTTCTTTTGATTTTGATTTGATTTGTCGATCATGACGTCTCTGTCTCTGAGACAAAGCCACAAACGTTACCATGGCAACTACCAGCAACGGCGTCTACATGTTTGGGTGTGTTAGTTAAAACAGAGATTGGTTCTTCTACTAGAGCTAAAAAACAGAGTTTGCTTTTGGCTCAAAACTTTAAAGCTTAGAAACCAAAATGTAGCATTGTAAATGTTACCTAAGACTACACCATTAGTCCTACAGCGCCAACTACTGGTCTCGTGTGTTACCTGACAGGCCTGTGCCAGGCTCATGCCCACTCTAAAGCGGGCGGACATGCCAGGAGGGAGGGAGGTGGGTAGCGCGCCGCCCAGGCCTGGATCGATCACCCGGAGACATCGGACCACGGCCTCCACTATGAGCTCACTGCTGAACTGTTGGATGCTGCCAGTCTCCTCACTCACCTCTCTGTGGGGCACATATTAAATAGATTATATTATATTATATAGGGAATGCTGACAAGTCACACAACTAACGTTCACACTTTACCCAGAAACACACGTGGCTGTACTGACCCAGACACTTCTCAAAACCACTTCTCAAAACCCATCTCTTTAGAATAGCCTTCACCCTGTAATAAGGGGACCAAATTTCTCAGACAAAATCCGGGGACATTTTCAGCTCAGAACCGTAAATACCTCCAAAACACGTCATGTTTTTATTTTTTGGAAAACTTAAAAACGGGGACACTAGACCTAGAGCTGAGTATCGGATACAATATAAACTAGTGAGGAAATTTCGGGTCTGTCAGTCACAGTGAAAACCGGGGACATTTCCGGGGACAGATCCAGCTGGGGACAGGTCACCAAAACCGGGGACTGCCCCCGAAACCGGGACGTCTGGTCACCCTACCCTGTAATAACACCACACTTAACCTACTGATAGCTGCTGGCTTCAATATGGTTGTTTTGGAGTTTTGTGTTGTTTTACTTTGTCAAATAAAATGTTTCATCATAACAATGGTTTTAATGTAAAGTGTCTTTAAAGATGCAATACGTTATTGCCATGCAACTAAGTTGGTAGGAATTTGGGGCACAAAAAAACAACAACAAAGCATTCATAGCAGACAGTCCATAAGTGTTAAAAACACATGTAGAGACAGATAGGCACAACCCCCCCCACACCCTTCATCCCCTCCAAAAACGCAAATATATCCCATAATAAAAAAGATAAATATAAAAAGTCAGTGCAGTCAACAGTTATAAAGTGTCAGTGCATCTTTGAAAAGCGCTATATAAAATAAAATGTATTATTATTATTTAGTTAAGTCCCAAATCACAACCTTTGCCTCAAATCATCAGCGGCGGAAGACGTATTCAGATCCTTTATTTAAAGTAAAAGTATTAATACCATACTGTTAAAATACTCTGTTACAAGTAACAGTGCTGCTCTGAAGATAGCACTTAACCCTCGCGTTGTCTTCACGTCAAAATTGAAAATCAACACTTTTCTTGACGTTTTTCATCAATTTTAAGTTTTTTTGTCCCTTTTTCAACACTTTTGACGCTTTTTTTCAATGTTTGTCACATTGACGTTTTCAACACTACGTAACACTACCTTATTAACTTTAGTTTTACAGTTATTTTTTGAATTTATGGTCAATAAACCTCATTTAGAGGAAATTATACCTAATGTTTGAGTTAGAAAAGCAGAAATTAGGAATTATTGAGACTAAAATTAAAGGAATGGATGTTGATGATAATCACAGACTGGAATATGTCAACTTTTACTCAATACTATTTCAAAAACACTTCCATTTGTTTTACAATGCTATAAAATTGAATAAGACGCCCCAAAATAAATGAAAGTAGAGATTTGTACTTGGCAAAGAGCGTTGGGTGGAATCAATCATGTTATTTTGGGGAATTAAAAAGAACATTGATATAGGACAACATGAGGACAACATGGGGACAACATGGGGACAACATGGGGACAACAAGGACAACATGGGGACAACATGAGGGTTAAGTAAAAGTATGTAAGTATCAGCAGCAAAATGTACTTAAAAGGATTAAAAGTAAAAGTGCTCAATGCATAAAAAGCCTTAAATTTTAGAAACGATCCGAACAGTTGTGTATTTAATGGTATAATCATCTCAGCTGTTGTTTAACTTATGATACAAATATATTTTACGTGTGTTATGTGTGCAAAAACCTTAATGCAGTAAAAAGTACAATATTTATCTCTGAAATGTAGCGGAGTAGAAGTAGACAGTGGCATGAAAAAAAATAAAACACTTAAGTAAAGTACAAGTACCTCAAATGTGTACTAAGTTCAGTACTTGAGTAAATGTACTATCTGTACTATCCACTGGAAATAACCCTCGTCCCTGATCATGTGATGGGCTGATTAGCTCCTAACATTACATGTATGATTTATGCCTTACAGCAAACTCAAGGCACGTTTTAAAACGCTTAACGTGGTTTAATGTACCTAAACATCGATCAATCATCACCATATTTACCATGGCCATATCTTGTCATAAACACTTAAACCTGTCAAAAAAACTAAACTGAAATCCAACGATTATAGAAGTTATCTCACGTTAATGTTTTCTTCTCCATTGGTGTCTACGGCGAGGAAAAGGCTTAACGTGGTTTAATGGACCTAAACAACGATCAATTATCACCATATTTCTCTCACATATTGCTCCTCATAACCAGTGAAAACTGTCAAAAATCGGACCCAAAGTCCTCTTATTATGGACGGTAGCCGACATTAAGCGTGTCTGCTTCAATAAGGGATATTGTAGTTTTTACTGGTTATGAGGAGCAATATGTGAGAGAAATATGGTGCTAATTGATCATTGTTTAGGTACATTAAGCCACGTTAAGCTTTTTCACGTTAAGCTTTTTCCTTACAATATCCCTTAATGAAGCAGACACGCTTAATGTCGGCTACCGTCCATAATAATAAGACTTTGGGTCCGATTTTTTGACAGTTTTTACTGGTTATGAGGAGCAATATGTGAGAGAAATATGGTGATAATTGATCGTTGTTTAGGTACATTAAACCACGTTAAGCCTTTTCCTCGCCATAGACACCAATGAAGAACAAAACATTACCGTGAGATAACTTCTACAATCGTTGGATTTCAGTTTAGTTTTTTTGACAGGTTTAAGTGTTTATGACAAGATATGGCCATGGTAAATATGGTGATGATTGATCGATGTTTAGGTACATTAAACCACGTTAAGCTTTTCCACGTTAAGCGTTTTAAAACGTCCCCAAACTTCAACGTTAGCCAGCTAACATGCTAGCTTCAACAACACTGTGTACATTATTAATAAGTATTAATACTTACGTGCCGACTTGTTTGAGGGCGTGAATCAAAATGTTGTCGACTTCTTCCATCGCTGAAGTTTCTCTGTAAGGTTAGCTGGCTAACAGACAGAGCATGTGATGCTAGCCGGCTTATTTATTAACATTAGCTAAGTTAGCTAAGTTAGCTAAGCTAAGCTAGTAACGGTATTCCCGTTTATGAGAACAGGCTCGCGAGCTAGCATCCATCTTCTGTAGGCTAATTTAGAGACGTTAGCTGTTAGCTAGCCACTTCCCTGACAATTTATTGTTATTTTTCACCGATTTGAAGCGCCTTGATTCAAATATTTAAATACGTTTTTGACACGAACTGAACCCGGCCGGGTCGCTGTGCTACGAACGTTACAAATCTGACATTTGTGTGTCTTGTTCAGTGTTGAAATGAAGTAATAACGGACTTTGAGCTGCGGCATTCTGGGAGTTTCATATTTTAGTCACTGTGGCTGGAAGACGTGAGGACTGGCGCAATCTAGAAATACACTTCCCAGCATGCACCAAAAATGAATCTCATGACTGGAAGCGAAAGGACGTTTTGTAGGATGGAGAAGGAATGTCCCGCCTACTCGTTGCCTTCTTTGCTTTGATTGGTTAGGTTTAGGCAAGAGGAGGAGTGTGATTGGTGCAGTTAGGGTTAAACTCGGAGACTGTTCATATTTACAGTAACATCTTTAATTTAATTAATATTTACAGTAACAGCTAATATTAATATTTATATTTACAGTAACATTAGTATTAGTATTAATATTTACAGTAACATCTTTACAATACATGAGAAATGTAGAAATTTGTTACTGGACTAAGAAGATCCCTAGTATTTTCGTCTCTTTAGTTTTTTGTATATATTGTTCCTACCTCAACGTCGTAAACACGTTTTTGACAAATGTACAAACACATTGTGCCTTGTTTGTTTGTATCACTGTTCTATTATGTTGATATATATGTAGTTATATTTTATATAAGCGCATTTATTCTTTTGCTTTTGTTTTTGTTAAAGGGCCGTAAATCCCATGGACGACAAGAGAACAGATTTATCAATAGCGCTTGCGCATGCGCATGACAGATGGTGCAGGCAGCACAGATCTGGCATAGACATAAGGCATAGACAGCTGTCGGTACACGATCCGTCCTGCCTGCACGATCCGTTCTGCGCATGTGCAGTATGTTACTGCACGATCTGTTCACATAGACAGTTCTCCTTCACCGGAAAGCTAACGTTAGCTTAGCTAACAGCTAATTCGGCAAACAGCTAGCTGAGACAGCATGTAAAAGACCCTCAAAACTTAAAATAACCGTTTAAATATATAACAGCTGTTACGTCAGTTCTACTTTGTTGTTAATTGTTAATGTTTTTATTAATAAATTAAAAAAAAAAAAATCCTCGTACATCATGATTGCACATGCGCAGAACAGATCGTGCAGGCAGGACGGATCCTCTTCGGTTCACACATTCCGGCGCAACACCGGAAATGCAAATTCGCAACCTCCAGTAGATGGCGGTAATAGAACTGTGTAGTAGACCCTCAGACCCCTATCACGAAAGGAGAAGAACTCGGCTATAGGGCCACTGTTATTGATCACCATGTCGGCGTAGAAGGCAAACAGAACCCAGAACCACCACCCTTCTGTTCCGAAAACGGAGTCTTTAAAATGGCAGACGAGGAGGAGAGGGGGGTGGTTCGTGTCAAAGTCAAGGTAGGACGATTAAGGTCTGAGTTACCAACGGCCAACGTTCGCTAGCAACCGTTCGCTAGCAACCGTCAGCTAGCAACCGTCAGCTAGCAACCGTCAGTTCGCCGTACCGTTAGCCGCCTCTCAAACACACATTAAAGTGTTAAATGTCGACATGGGACATTAGCTGTGGAACAGCGAGTTTGGAGGGAAAGAGTCTCGACATTTTGTCAACGTTTCGCCTGTTTGTTTGTTTTTCGTTGAATGCCCGACAACTGGAAGTGGGGATAAATACATGTATCTGTCACGTCATGTTGGCCGTAATTTGACCGCAACAGCTAGTAAAAATATGTACACACGTATCTATTATTATAACCCTATTTGATTATTATGAAGAGCCAACGGTAGCCTAAGCTAAGCTAATGCTACACACAAAGCAGTGGACGCTCACAGACTCGAGCTGACTGACGTCATCTGTCTGCTCAGCTAAAACGCGTGCGTGACAGCACTACGTGACGTCATACGTTACCTGGAGTTGAATAACAGTGTGGCCGAATAGTTTTGTTGCAAAATGGGTCAATTAACCCTCGTGTTGTCTTCCCGTTATCCATGAACTTGCCCTTCCAGGTCAAAATGGATTTTTTTTTGGTGCTTTTCTGATTTTTTTTTGTCTTTTGTTTCTGATTTTATTTGTCACTTTTTCCAGCTTTTGGCACTTTTTAAAAAACCTGAGCTGGTTTAATAACAGGTTCTACACTTATTCTTGGAAGTCATGGTCAACAAACCTCATTTATATCAATTTATACATAACATTTTTAGTTAAAAAGGCAGAACTGATGAATTATTTTGACTAATAGTTAAGATCAGAGGATGATGAATGGGTAGATGTCAAAGTTTAGTCCGGATACTGTTTTGAAACCATTAAAAAAATAGAATTCAAATGCTATAAGATTAAATAAAACACCCAAAAATTCAATGAAAGTAATCATTAATGTCACCTGAAGAATGTTGTATGGAATCATCCATGTTATTTTTGGGCAATTTGGTTGAAAGAAATCTACTATTTCTGATATAAACCACTTTGAAAACGGGTCAACACAAGGGTTAATATCAGAATGATTTTTATTTATTTATTTTTTTTTTTATTCATGTAGGACACACAGTGCTTTCTAATTATCTACTGTATGTACAGTATGTGTAATTGGCTACTGCATACTACAGCTGGACAATAATTAATCCTCCTGTTGTCCTCGGGTCAAATCTAACCCCTTTAAAAAAATGTCCATATCTGAAATATGGGTTTCTTTTTAACCCTTGTGTTGTCTTCCCGTCAAAATTGAAAATCAACCCTTTTTTAGGCTTTTAATTGACGTTTTTAAGTGTTTTATTTTACATTTTGGTTGCTTTTTTTCAATGTTTGCTACTTTGTTTTTGTTTTCAACACTTCGTAACACTAACTTATTAACTTTAGTTTTACAGTTATTTTAGGAATATATGGTCAAACCTCATTTATAGGAAATGATACCTAATGTTTGAGTTAGAAAAGCAGAAATTAGGAATTATTGAGACTAAAATGAAAGGAATGGATGTTGATGATAATCACAGACTGGAATATGTCAACTTTTACTCAATACTATTTCAAAAACACTTCCATTTGTTTTACAATGCTATAAAATTGAATAAGACGCCCCAAAATTAATGAAAGTAGAGATTTGTACTTGGCAAAGAGCGTTGGGTGGAATCAATCATGTTATTTTGGGGAATTAAAAAGAACATTGATATAGGACAACATGAGGACAACATGAGGACAACATGAGGACAACATGGGGACAACATGAGGGTTAACCAAATAAACACAAAAAAATGGATTGGATTCCTTACAACGCTATGTACAAATACAACTGATCACTTTCATTCCTGATTGAACTCATCTGTAGGTTCCTCTGACTTTAACTACTCGTCAAAATAATTATTTCTGCTTTTTTAACTCAAATATTAGGTATATTTCTATATAAATGAGGGTTATTGACCACGAATTCCAAAAAGTAGTGTAAAACTAGTGCTAGTATGGCTTACACAGTTAATTCCCCTGAATTATTGTCTACTTACTGCCAAAATAGTACAATGTGTGGCCCCCTACAGTATCTAGTTTAATGTTTTTATTCTTTTGTTTTGCTTTTCAGAAATGTGACGGCGTGTTTCCTGTGGAGTTTCGCTCCTTTGCTGTTGATCCTCAGATAACATCGCTGGAGGTCCTGCAGCACATACTTATCAGAGCCTTTGATTTGAACGGGTAAGAGTCAGCACCCCGGCTTAGTCTTTATCCACGACGTTCCGGGATGTCCGTCCCCCGTCCTCTGTCTCTGTGTGTTTTCTAACCTTTTGGTTTCTGAGGACTATGGTTACCTAAGGTCTCTGCAGGGTAAATCCAGACAGCTAGCTAGACTTTCTGTCCAATCTGAGGACTATGGTTACCTGGTCCTCAGGTCTCTGTTGTAAATCCAGACAGCTAGCTAGACTATCTGTCCAATCGGAGGACTATGGTTACCTGGTCCTCAGATCTCTGCAGGGTAAATCCAGACAGCTAGCTAGACTATCTGTCCAATCGGAGGACTATGGTTACCTGGTCCTCAGGTCTCTGCAGGGTAAATCCAGACAGCTAGCTAGACTTTCTGTCCAATCTGAGGACTATGGTTACCTGGTCCTCAGGTCTCTGCAGGGTAAATCCAGACAGCTAGCTAGACTTTCTGTCCAATCTGAGGACTATGGTTACCTGGTCCTCAGGTCTCTGCAGGGTAAATCCAGACAGCTAGCTAGACTATCTGTCCAATCGGAGGACTATGGTTACCTGGTCCTCAGATCTCTGCAGGGTAAATCCAGACAGCTAGCTAGACTATCTGTCCAATCTGAGGACTATGGTTACCTGGTCCTCAGGTCTCTGCAGGGTAAATCCAGACAGCTAGCTAGACTTTCTGTCCAATCTGAAGACTATGGTTACCTGGTCCTCAGGTCTCTGCAGGGTAAATCCAGACAGCTAGCTAGACTTTCTGTCCAATCTGAGGACTATGGTTACCTGGTCCTCAGGTCTCTGCAGGGTAAATCCAGACAGCTAGCTAGACTATCTGTCCAATCTGAGGTTTATGTTGACAACTAAAACTATTTTCAAACGAACATGTTCCACCAAAACAAGTTCCTTCCCGAGGCTGTTTTGCAGCGGCACCATGGCTCCGTCCGGCGCTTAGCCCCGCCCAAGACGATTGTGATTGGTTTAAATAAAATGCCAATAAACCCAAGCACCTTTTTCTAGCCAGATCTTCCTCCACAGCACTACGGAGGAGGGTCTTGCGATGTGAGACTATGGTGCTTAAACTGTGACATAGACACATTATGTATGTCAGCATTTTCTTCTTCTGTCTTTTTAAACCAGGAAGCGGAATTTCGGGATCAGTTACCTGTCTCGAGATCGGAGTGGTGCTGAAACGTATCTGTCTCTGCTGTCTGACTGGGATTTGGATGTCGCATTTGTCGGTGCAGCCAAATCACATCTGCAGCTCAAGATGGACATAAAACCTTCAGAAGACAGTAAGGACAACTGTGTACCCTTAAAGCAAGCGTAAAAGATAAAATGCAAAGCTTATATTATATTGCAGAGAACATAAAGTGTGGAGGTCAATGTGAAAATGTGGCATTTGCAGTTAATTTGAAACTAGACTAACATTTCATATACAGCATGAAGGAACTTGAATGTTCCTCAGAGACTTTAAAGGTCCCATGGCATGAAAACTCTGAGTGTCAATCACTGCTCAGACACACATTTCATAGTGTTCTCCCCTGGCTGAGACTGAGAAGTTGTCGATGTCCAAAGTCCTGGATCTTTTCAATCCTACCTACGGCACCTTTAAAGTCTCCTACCTTTTGTCCAACTGCAGGTCCTGTTATGGAGGAGTGGGACATCATAAGCCCCAAAGATGTGATAGGCTCCGAGCAGCTTCTCACAGAGCGGACCCGGTCTTTGGCATCTGCAGCTCTTCCCTTCACACAGTCTCTACTGTCCCAGGTCCCTTTACTGTCTTTAACCTTCCTCAGACAGTCTCTTTTACCGTCCACCCTCTTTGAGTCAGGGTCTTTGCTTACGCGCTTGGTTCACTCTTTGTTCAGGTGGGCCGCACGCTGAACAAAGTCCAGCAAGCCCTCAGCTGGTCTTACGGGGAAGAGATCAAGCCTTTCAAGCCCCCCCTGAGCGACGCCGAGTTTCACAATTACCTCAACGGACAGGGCCAGTTGTCCCGACCTGAGGAACTGCGACTGCGCATCTACCATGGCGGTGTGGAACCTTCACTGCGCAAGGTAAAGTGCTTTATGTGCATTACGTTTTAAGGCCGTTAATAAACTGCCCACTGAATATAAAACAAATGAAAGAAAATCATTTCCAACAATGTTTTATTGAACAAACTGAACATTGAATTGAATGTAACTAAAAAGAGAATAAGAGTTACATATTAAAGTGCAGTTTTCTGCTGATATTTTCTTTCAACTAACAAAAAAAGCCCGGTGTCTTTCACATAATGTCGCAGCCTTTCGCAAAGGGTTCATCGCGGCAGATGATATCGCGATGACGATGAAAAGATAATATATTGTACAGCCCTAGACTTCAAAAAGACTTTTCCCCCAAATACGTCTTGTAAAAGGGGGCATTGTCTTAAATTCAGGGCAAATTAAATAATACGTCCATCCATCCATCCATCGTCATCCACTTATCTGGTCTCGGGGGCAGCAGCTCCAGCAGGGGACCCCAAAACTATCCTTCCCCGAGCCACATCAACCAGCTCCGACTGGGGGGTCTCGAGGCGTTCCCAGGCCAGGTTGGAGATATAATTTCTCCACCTAGTCCTGGGTCTTCCCCGAGGCCTCCTCCCAGCTGGACATGCCTGGAACACCTCCCTGGGGAGGCGCCCAGGAGGCCTCCTTACCAGATGCCCAAACCACCTCAACTGGCTCCTTTCGACGTGAAGGAGCAGCGGTTCTACTCCGAGCTCCTCTCGGATGACTGAGCTTCTCACCCGATCTCTAAGGGAGACGCCAGCCCCCCTCCTGAGGAAACCCATTTCGGCCGCTTGTCACCTGAATTATTAGTGTTTTCATTAATCAATGCTGCGTTGTCTGCTGTGTTATTTCAGGTTGTTTGGCGGTACCTCCTGAACGTCTACCCCGACGGACTAAGCGGACAGGAAAGAATGGACTACATGAAGAGGAAGACGAGGGAGTATGACCAGCTGAAGAGAGAGTGGACCGCCCGGGTCAGCCATGAGGACCTTGAATTTATCCGTGGGAATGTTCTTAAAGACGTCCTGCGGACAGACCGGGCTCATCCGTACTACGCAGGCTCAGAAGACAGCCCACATTTGACCGCCCTCACAGACCTGCTCACTGCATTTGCCATCACACATCCACAGGTGTGTAGAGTTGTTCATCGGTTACCTTGTACCAGCGTTAGGTTTATGGTCTAAATCTGCTTATCAAATCTTCCTTTTTGAATCCCAAGATTTAGAGGTTTTCAAACTGTGAGGCACCTTAACAGGGGGAGAGTTGCAAGTAGGCATATGGGGCTACATCTCGGTCGCATCCACGTTTCCTGCACTTGTTTCCCTTCCTCGTGTCTTTGTCCGTCCCGGTCCTTTGTTTTTAGAGCTTTCTCCTGAAGCGTCACATGAGTTTGTCGGCTGTATAGGCGGAGTTAGCAAACGGCTTTCAACTGCACGACTTCCGGGATGTTTGCTCTCTTTATCCTCGCCCATAGCTCCTCAGAGATCCCTCCTCCATCCTTGCCCATAGCTCCCCAGAGATCCCTCAGTCCATCCTCGCCCATAGTTCTTCAGAGATCCCTCCTCCATCCTCGCCCATAGCTCCCCAGAGATCCCTCAGTCCATCCTTGCCCATACCTCCCCAGAGATCCCTCAGTCCATCCTCGCCCATAGTTCTTCAGAGATCCCTCCTCCATCCTCGCCCATAGCTCCTCAGAGATCCCTCCTCCATCCTCGCCCATAGCTCCTCAGATCCCTCCTCCATCCTCGCCCATAGCTCCTCAGATCCCTCCTCCATCCTCGCCCATAGCTCCTCAGATCCCTCCACCATCCTCGCCCATAGCTCCTCAGAGATCCATTCTCATACCTAGTGGCGAGGAATAAGAGCTTTAAGATGGCTTTCACGAAGGAGGCCCAGAACGACTTCCGGTCCGAGCGAGGAGCTACCCTCCCGCCCTACCCTCGACTGTCCTGCTGTTACATGAACTTACCACAGACAGTTGTCTCATTTAGTGACTGGGGAAACAATGGATAATCATTATTTTTGGCCAAGAAAAATAAATTATGGCCTGTACAATTATAGGGGAAACACTGCTTTGTTGGTCCTCATGTTACACACATTCTCTGGTATAATAATGTTTAATCTTAAATGATTCTATGCATAGAAATGAGTTTATGCATGATAAATGAGGCCCCTGATCTACCTTTTGTAATAAAAAACTTCTGGTAATCTGCAAGCTTATTTTATCCTTAAAGCGTGCTTATATTGGCATTGTTTTGAATTCTTTTTCTATGTTAACAGACTTTTGTAACTTTGTTTTTCAGATATCATACTGTCAAGGCATGAGCGATATTGCCTCCCCAATCCTTGCGGTAATGGACAACGAGGCACACGCCTTCATTTGCTTTTGTGGCATCATGAAACGCTTGGAGGGGAACTTCCGGCCGGATGGCCAGCTCATGTCTGTCAAGTTCCAGCATCTAAAGCTGCTTCTGCAGTACTCGGATCCCGAATTCTACTCTTACCTGGTGTCCCGAGGAGCTGACGACCTCTTCTTCTGCTACCGCTGGCTGCTCCTGGAGCTCAAGCGAGAGTTTGCGTTTGATGATGCTCTGAGGATGCTCGAGGTGACGTGGAGCTCGCTGCCCCCGGATCCTCCAGAAACCGAAGTGGAGCTCCTGGGACCGCCGGTGGACACAGATGAAGCGACGTCCTGCAGAGAGAAGGACAAGATGGTTGAGAACGGTCTCGGACACAATAAGGAACAAAAGGAGAATCAGCGTAGACGACACATGCTGAGGCCTTCAAGGGAAGATCCAGATGTGAGCAGGAATGTCGCTATGGAGAAAACAGAGAGGAGAAATGTCAGCGCTGAAAAGGAAAGCGAGGCAGGTGAATGTGATATTCCTCAGGCGACCGTGGAAAACACGGATTGGCAGGCTCCGCCTCTTGAGAGGCAAACTAGTTTCGGGGAGTTTAAATACTACTCTGCCCGAAATGAAGATAGCTTCCATATGGAAGATGCTGAGCTGCCGCAGCATTTGGTGTCTTCAAAGTCAGCAACAAGCATTGGAAGGCGCCAGTCCACGGTTGATAGTGAGGAGGACCCAGGAGAGAAAACACCTCTCATAAAAAACGGCGACAATGGTTTCGCTCCCATATCATCGCCTCCTCTCTTTCCTAGTGGCCTTTCGATCTGGAAAACCGGCCCCTCTGTCTCCCCCACATCTTCAGCGTCACCCTCCAGCTGGCCAGGTGCTTCTCCAGACTCTCCTCCAAAATCCACATCTCCATCCACAACCAGTGGAAGTGAGGCCTTACTAAGAACTGTCCCAAAAGTATTGACCAACTCTGCCCAAGTGCTCAGCAGTACAGGGCTTAACTCGCCCACAACCCCCACTGTAAAAACATCTGTTGCGTCTCCAAACCACGCTCTGAGTCGATCCTTACTCGCTTCGCCCATTTTGTCCTTTGGAAGAGGCCCGTCGCTGTCTGGCGGCAGGTCGTCCTACAACAGTCTCCCTTTGCCTGGCAACAAGTCCCCCAGCACTACAGCTAACACGCCCAGTTCTTCAAAAGCTGAGACCACCAGCATCAAACAGTGTTCCCTGCCGCCGCCTCAAGAGTTTGGCAAAGGCAATCCCTTCATGCTGTTCCTGTGCCTGTCCATCCTGCTGGAGCACCGAGACCACATCATCAAGAACAGCTTGGATTACAACGAGCTAGCCATGCACTTTGATCGCCTTGTGCGGCGTCACAACCTGAGCCGGGTGCTGCAGAGAGCCAAGGCCTTATTTGCTGACTACTTGCAGAGTGAAGTGTGGGACTCGGAAGAAGGGGACGAGGTCAGTTCGGATTCTCCGACAACAGCCACTGCAGCTCAACACTCCCCCTCTTCAACCAGCTCTGCCAGGCCCATTTACAGCCCTTTAGCGTCTCCTCAGTCATCATCTCCGAACTCAACCTATAACCTCGCAACCACCATTCCCTCCCCAACAGCTCAAGTTCCCCTTTCTCCCGTCTCCTGATTCCATCATGCATCATCGGCTTCCTATTCTCAGTGAACTCCTCTGTAGACTTTGTCTGTCGCCCATTGGAGCGGTTTGTCTTTTTTATACAGCCTTCCACATTGAATTGGGCTGTTAATGGGTACGTTTTTTTCTTCTTCAACCTGGACCCATGTTTTTGTGTTGAAGTGACTGATGGGAACAATAATAATGTGAAATCGGTCCAGTATTAAGCAAGAACGCTGCAGTCAAAACAAGCTACAATGTAAGTTATTGGGCAATTTCACAACTTCAATTTACGTCCACTAAAAGTGCTTTTTACCACTGACAGGCTCAGATTAATATTTTAAGCGTCTGACAACATTATGGAAAGGATCCCTACAGAGATAGACCTTTTTGTTAAAAGTAAGATCCTATTTAACGTGAATCATCCCCGAAATCGCTGTTATGAAACTTACCAAACGACACTTAAATTAACAGTAATTTTATCATCGTAAGACACACTTCATTCAAATTCGACAGAAACAAAATAAAACTACCAAAATCCGTCTTGGTTCGTCTTTCCACTGTTCCAAATATCACCGCTCTGGTTTGGGTGATAAATAAACCCCATGTGGAAAATTCACCCTAAAAGTATTGTTTACATGGGTTTGGAAATATGATTTTGCTGTTTCTGGTTAAACAAAAGGTTTATCTCACGACACTAAAAAGCTACTGATTGTTTACATGGAAGACCAAATACCTTGATATCGATACCGCAACGATAGTAGTAGTAGTAGTAGTAGGGTTGACTGGTGGTGCTTTCACAAAACAATTACACAATGAGATTTTTGATAAATCATCATCAGTAATGTGGATATAATGACTAAGTGGGTAATAAAGGCAAATAATAAAACAGTTGAAAAAGTCTGGTAAGTCCAGAAAATGACATCCCTTTACTGTAATTTAGCCTTTAAAACCAGGAAAAGACACCACTTATGCCATATTATGATATTACGATATCCAAAATAAAACGATATCTAGTCTCATATCATAATATCGATATATTGCCCAGCTCGTAGCCCGGTTCGCCGCTGTCGGTTACAGCGTTCTTGCTTAATACTGGACCAATTTCGAATATTTGTGTTCACATTAGTCACTTAGACACACAAATGCATGAGAAAATAGGGTCCAGGTTGAAGAAAAACGAAATTACACTTTAATGATATTCTCATTCTGTGTATGATTGAATACATATTTACTTATTACTTATGTCTGTAATTGTAATATTTGATTTTTTTTAATCAACCGTTAAAGTTCAACTGTTTTATTGTCTGTCCTGGAGAGAGGGGATAACGGAGCTTTATTTCTCATCGCATCGATAAAGGTTCCTGATGCATGAAATGTTAAACCCTTCTGGTGGAGGTTTACCAGAACCAAACGTTAAGCCACCTGGTGCATTTAGCCTGTGTTGTCCTTTTTATGAGCTTTGTTTACAAGCTCCTCTTATGTCCAATGAGCCACGAAAGTGTCTTAACTAAAGCACTTGAGTTAGTTTTAAAGATAAGGGAAAATCCAGACTCTGATTTGTTGTCAGTCTTTCACAAGGTGAACTGATGACAACCACAGACTGTAAAAAAAAATATGTGCGTCGGCATTTTGTTTTTTTTGCAACCGGATGATGATTTTTGTTGGCAGAAAAGCTAAACAAGACATTTTTAGGCGACCAAAATGTTCCAATTAACTTTAATGAAGTGAAAACACACAGTGAGAGGGTCTAAGTTTAAAATGAAAACACAGTGTTAGCATGGTTAGCATCGCTAAGCCTCTGTCCTGACTGACAGGTCCTGAAGTATCCCCTGCTTTATCGTCTATTTTAAAATAAATGGGGCCATAATTTACTAAATTAACATCATACTGTGTTGAAAGACATGAAACTAGCAATTGAGATCATAAACTCATTCTGAAAATATTTACTAAGGTAATAAATCAAGTAAGAAGTAGACTCATACTCACAAAAGACTTTCTTTTTGGAGCCGGTGGAGTCTCCCCCTGCTGGACGTTAGAGAGAATGCAGCTTTAAGGAGTCTCCCCCTGCTGGACGTTAGAGAGAATGCAGCTTTAAGGAGTCTCCCCCTGCTGGACGTTAGAGAGAATGCAGCTTTAAAGAGTCTCCCCCTGCTGGACGTTAGAGAGAATGCAGCTTTAAGGAGTCTCCCCCTGCTGGACGTTAGAGAAAATGCAGCTTTAAGGAGTCTCCCCTGCTGGACGTTAGAGAGAATGCAGCTTTAAGGAGTCTCCCCCTGCTGGACGTTAGAGAGAATGCAGCTTTAAGGAGTCTCCCCCTGCTGGACGTTAGAGAAAATGCAGCTTTAAGGAGTCTCCCCTGCTGGACGTTAGAGAGAATGCAGCTTTAAGGAGTCTCCCCCTGCTGGACGTTAGAGAGAATGCAGCTTTAAGGAGTCTCCGCATCGGCTTCACTTCTCAGACCCGGAAGCGTCGACCATTTCTTTTTACAGTCTGTGATTCAAACCCGCAATTTCAGAGATTTTTTGGGGGAGTTACTAAAATGAGTATGAATCTGTGATGCGTTCGAGCGGTTTGAATTTAGAAAAGTAATTCCAGTCACAGGTGGTTTTATTTTAATTGTGTCTTAAATCTTTTAATGTGTCAACCTAGAATTGTTAATACCCGTTTTCTGAAGTCTTGACAGCAGAGGAACAGTTGAGGCTATGTACGATTTCAGTTATTCAGGAAGTAAAGTCTCAAATCCAGATACAAAGGGAAAACGGGACAAAGCAGTGGATCATTTTTGTATTGACGACACACGAAACAGATATCGTGTCATCTAAATGGGACACGTGGACGCAGTTCTGTAGTTATCTCCATTGTACATATACCATTCTGTTGATGTACTGTAGTATGTGCTGGACTCATACATGCAATCTACAACAGTAGTTAAAGGAAGTACTGTACATTACTTGATGCTTTGGTGGGTCATTATTCAGAGATGTATCAGTTTTAGCACTTTGGTTATTGCTGTTTCCCAAAGACATTTATTTCAAAGACTCCATGGAAACATGAGGCTGTGTCTATGTGGCGCACAGTATCGCATATTGGGAGTCTTAATACTTGATTTGTGTGATCGCTGGTGGATGGAAGAGGATTAGGGCTACATGTGCTCCCATGGAGTGTTTTTAGCTCCATGGGAATGAGAGGGGAAACGCCAGAGCAGGGGGAATGAGAGGGGGAAACACCAGAGCAGGGGGAATGAGAGGGGAAAACCAGAGCCACCAGAGCAGGGGGAATGAGGGGGAAACACCAGAGCAGGGGGAATGAGAGGGGAAACACCAGAGCAGGGGGAATGAGAGGGGGAAACACCAGAGCAGGGGGAATGAGAGGGGGAAACATAGCAAAAGTTTTTTTTTTTTTTTTTTTAAACCAAAATGTAATAGCCTCAGAACTCACACGTTTTTGACTTGTGGCCCTAACCCTCCTCCATACTGATGAGACATTAGAGCCCAGGCTGCATATTTAATATCTTTACCATTTCTTCTTCAGTGTGACAGACATTATGAAGTGGACACTGGACAACAATATTAGCCTTCGTGCAACATTTTGCAGAGAAGTGCCTCATTAGTTTGAATCCGTAGCCTTGGTTTATATTTTCTTTTGTGCTCTTAACATCCGTCTACAATGAGCCCGATAATCCAAAATGGCCAGCGCACACACAGTTACTCTTTGATTTAAATATAATTAAATCCTAAGAGATGTAACTCCTGCTTCTCCAAATCGCTAAATGTTCTCCTGGTCATTTCCATTGCCAACGTGCGGATCAACACCGTTCAGTTGTGTGGGGAGATTTGTGGATATGACCGTCCTTCCAGAAAAATCCATTTTTTTGTGTGATTGTTGCAAAAATCCTTGATTATGCGGAACGTTTTCTTAAAAAAAATGCGATGGAATATGCGGGATATTTATGCAATTATATGCGACCAACGAAATTGCGGGAAGACAAAAACTGCGGTTTGATGAAAAAGAGACTGTTTGGCTTGTTGCGTAGTTACATCGCTTCATAATGTTCCCATGGCAACAGCGGAAAATGTCTGCTCTTGTGTGAGGTAAACGCAACATTTTTGAACTTTCTGCTGAGATATTCATCGAAAATGCGGGAATTATGAAATCATGCAAACCCGCATTATTTTGCGTGGAAATCAGCAATTTATGCGGCAAAAGTGCAGTGTAAAAAAATGCGTGCCCCCCCCAGCATAAATATGCAGACTTTGGCTGATTATGCATTTAATTATGAATCGGTTTTTTCTGGAAGGACTGATGCCCCCCCTATCAGTCCCTGGGGGGGCATCAGAGGGGGGGAGACTTGATAACAAGGACTGTAACTGTAGTGAGAATCAGTGAGAAAGCAGTCGAATGCTCAATAGATTTATTGGCAGCCAGCAGATGATTGTGTGTGTGTGTGTGTGTGTGTGTGTGTGTGTGTGTGTGTGTGTGTGTGTGTGTGTGTCTCTGAACGCACGCATGCACAGATGGCGACGCAGACTATACCCTTCAAGAATATCTACGACGTGCCACTCTCACTACTAACGCCTGATTAAAAATGAAACTGTTCAGCCAGCCAGACAGGTGAGGTGACCTCTCTGTGACCCCCAAAAAACAAAAGGCTCCGATTGGCTGATCCCCGTTACCCCGAATATAAATAGCAGGTCTTTCTTTACAGTGGGTCATCAGAACAAAAAGGTGTCAGAGCGCGTCTTCCGATTGATTTCCTCAGCGTTGTTTACCTTAAGACTTTATTCTTGGTTTTGATTGGCCGGTGTCATAGACGCCCAGTTGTCTGGAACACAGGTGTGACGGCTCCACGTCCAATGGGAAACCCCCGCTTCGAGTCTGGTCTTGGTCTCGCCTCCTTTTTTGTTTATCAGTATTTAAAAGCATATTTGAAGAGAACTGGCTGGACTGCGATCTAGCAATAAGTGCATTTATAAAACTGTTTCTCATATGTGCACAAAAGTTACACTTTTTAATCATACAACACAATGTTACTGATTGTATATTGGACACAAATAAATAATCAATGCAACTGATTGGGTGAAGGATGCTTTGTGTTTCTGAAGACTTCAGATACAGTATTAGGGGACCACTAAGGTCTATATAAAAAGACTTCAGATACAGTATTAGGGGACCACTATGGTCTATATAAAGAGACTTCAGATACAGTATTAGGGACCACTAAGGTCTATATAAAAGAGACTTCATTAGGGACCACTAGGTCAGTCAGATTAGGGGACCACTAAGGTCTTCAGATACAGTATATAGGGAAAAGTCTATATAAAAAAGACTTCAGATACAGTATTAGGGACCACTAAGGTCTATATAAAAGAGACTTCAGATACAGTATTAGGGGACCACTAAGGTCTATATAAAAGAGACTTCAGATACAGTATTAGGGACCACTATGGTCTATATAAAGAGACTTCAGATACAGTATTAGGGACCACTAAGGTCTATATAAAGAGACTTCAGATACAGTATTAGGGACCACTATGGTCTATATAAAAGAGATGAAGCTGGTTGAAGACAGTTCTGCATTTGAGCCCAAGGACTACATCAGTCAAGTAAGTTTTGATTATATTACTTAGTAAATGATCTATGGTTTTAACTTAACAAGCAAATATTAATTCAAAATGCTAATGCTTTTATTTATTTTTATATATATATAAATTACCCAACATTTCCAGTTCATTCTCATAAATTCCCATTAATATGTATATTAATATATTGGCTAAAATGCTATAAAATTGAATACAACACCAACATTTAGTTGAACTGATCATTTATTTTTCTTACTAAGAGCGTCGTATGGAACCATCTACGTTGTTTTTCTTCGACAATTGGTTTAAAGAAACCCAAATTACTGATATAACAGGAGGGTTCAGACATACACCAGTCCGCTACGGCCTAATATTTCATCATCATCTGTAAATGATGGCGCTTCATCATTTAACTACATTTACAAAGCCCCAAAAATCTGATAGAAACCCAGACTTTCTTTACACATTTTATTCATTCTATCATTGTTAAATAATGCATCTGATGATAAATTCTGAAATAGAAAATATGTCACCCATTGTTCCCTTCACCACTGTTTGGATGCACTGGAAATGGAAACATTTAGCGACAATATTGACTAAACTAGGGACAGTGACATGTGACACGACAACTTCTTGAAAATATTTCCGATCAGGGTCCGACAGTCGGCACCAATCTACCAGCCGATGCTCGTAAAATATGCAAGTGGCTGCTAGATTAGCTTCACTCACCAGCCAAAGAAACAATGGTTTCCTATTGAGTGGCTGGTCAAATGGAAGCACTCGCTAGCCTTTTAGACCCCGTCGATACACGATCCGTCATGCGCATGTGCAATATGTTAGCACACGCGCAGATGATAATCATGATGTACGAGGATTTACGGCACTGCACGATCTGTTCCACAGTAGCTCTAGTCTGCTTTTAGCCTCCACCGGAAAGCTAACGACGTTAGTTTAGCTAACAGCTAATTCGGCTAACCGCTAGCTAACAGCTAATTCAGCTAACCGCTAGCTGACAGCTAATTTGGCTAACCGCTAGCTGACAGCTAATTCGGCTAACCGCTAGCCGACAGCTAATTCGGCTAACCGCTAGCTGACAGCTAATTCGGCTAACCGCTAGCTGACAGCTAATTCGGCTAACCGCTAGCTGACAGCTAATTCGGCTAACCGCTAGCTGACAGCTAATTCGGCTAACCGCTAGCTGACAGCTTGATTCAGCCTAAAATAACGTTACTCAAACTAAACAGCGGGAAAAGCAGCTACAGCTAAATTAAGACTTTACAGTAATAATAAAGACGAGTATTGAGTGATTGTATTTTAAATGAGCACAAGTAAAGTAGAACTGACGTAACATCTGTTATATATTTAAAAAGTTATTTTAAGTTTTGAGGGTCTTTTACATGCTGTCTCAGCTAGCTGTTAGCCGAATTAGCTGTTAGCTAAACTAACGTTAGCTTTCCGGTGAAGGCGAACAGACTTTCTTTAACTGTCTATGGGAACAGATCGTGCAGTGTCGTAAATCCTTGTTCATCATGATAGCATCATGACATCATCATGATAGCATCATGACATCATCATGATAGCATCTGCGTATGCGCGAACATATTGCACATGCACAGAACGCATCGTGCAGGCAGGACAGATCGTGTACCAACAGACCCGGTTAAAAAATAACTACCGGGTTTTTTTCAACCTGGACCCTGGACCCCATGTTCCTGTGTCTCAGTGTCTAAGTGACTGATGGGAACAGCAGTCTTTGACATCGGTCCAGTATGAAGCGAGATCGCTGCAGTCGGCAGCGGCGAAACAAGAGACAATGTAAGTCAATAGGACAATTATCCAGATTGTATTTACCTTCACAAAAGTGCTCGTTTAGCCGCTGACAGGCTCAGGATTATTATTCTACGTGTCTGACAACATCATGGGAAGGATTTCTAAGGAGGTCGACCTTTCTGTTAAAGAGTGAGATCCTTTATTTGTACATAAAAACATCCACAAAGTTGCATTTGTTAAACCCTCCAGACTCCATGTCAATAAACAGTCATTTTAGCATCGTGTGAAGCACATGCTTAAAAGTCGACAGTAACAAAATAAAACTATGAAAAGCCGTTTTGGGGTCTTCTTTCCACTTTTCCATCCATCACAACTCTAGTTTTGGTTGAAATAAACTAAGTTTACCGATTTTACATGGGAGAATATGTCGGCTATATACACGCTAAAAGTAGTGCTGTTTTTTAAATGGAGTCTGGTGGGTTTAGCGCTAGCGACCTCAGAGCTGTTTCTGGTTAAACAGAAAGGTCTCAAAGAGGTTTTAAAGGTCTACCTCTGCAGGGATCCTCTCCATGATGTTCTCAGACACGTAGAATATTAATCTGAGTCTGTCAGCGGCTAAAAGAGCAATTTTGTGAAGGTAAATATAATAAGGATAATTGCCCGATTAACTTACATCGTAGCTTGTTTCGCTGCTGCCGACTGCAGCGATCTCGCTTCATACTGGACCGATGTCAAAGACTGTTGTTCCCATCAGTCACTTAGACACTGAGACACAGGAACATGGGGTCCAGGATCCAGGGTCCAGGGTGCAGGGTCCAGGTTGAATACAACGGTAGTTACCCTTTAATGATATCATTTAAAGAAAAGAAACAACTTAACCTGGTTATCCTGTGAAACTCAAACATTAAAATGTCCTTTTCTCCCTCTGCTGATATGACCCCAAAGGCCCCGCTGCAGGTCCTCAGGGACAACACTAAGCATGGTCCAACAGAAACACTACGCAAACCAGGGTCCAGGGTCCAGGGGGTCCCCCCTTCCCCCAAAGCCATTGGGTTTTAATTTGCAGCATTTTTTTTTTTAAAACTACGGTTACATCGGTTGGACACATAGACGTAGAGCTGGGCGATATACCGATGTATCGATATCGTGATATGAGACTAGATATCGGCTTAGATTTTGGATATCCTAATATGACATAAGTGTCTTTTTCTGGTTTTACAGGCTGCATTGCAGTAAAATTATGTAATTTCCTGAACTTACAAGGCTGTTCTATTATTGGTCTTTACCTACGTAATCATTAAAATCCTTTCTGGAGAATATTTATTAAAAATTGACATTGAGGTATTTGGTCAAGAATATCGTGATATTTGATTTTCTCCATATCGCCCAGCCCTACGCTGACTTAACACAGGACTGTCTTAAGCCCAGTTCAGACCAATGAGACGAGACGAACGGCGTCTCATCGCCATAGCAACGACTCTTTGTACGTCCGTCCGACTTCCAGGCTTCTTGTAGTCGGACATATCATTTGTTGCGTCTAAATATGAAGGTGGACAACGTTAGTTAGTCGCTCTCTCTCTCTCTCGCAAATAAATGGCCGATGTAGAGAAAAAAAAAAAAAAGCAACAAAAATGTCGGGAAAAGTGTCAAGACGAATAAAAGGTTGTAAATTTTTGACCTAAAATAAACAAATAAAAAATTGCATATCAACAGGAAGTCAACATGTGGGTTAACCTCGACACTTTTGTTGACGCTTTTTATGGATGTTTTTAACTTTTTCTTACGTTTTTGTTCCTTTAACACTTTTTTCAAAGTTTGTCACTTTTGACGTTTTCAACACTTCGTAACACTAACTTATTAACTTTAGTTTACAGTTATTTTTGGAATTTATGGTCAATAAACCTCATTTATAGGAAATAATACCTAATGTTTGAGTTAGAAAAGCAGAAATTAGGAATTATTGAGACTAAAATTAAAGGAATGGATGTTGATGATAATCACAGACTGGAATATGTCAACTTTTACTCAATACTATTTCAAAAACACTTCCATTTGTTTTACAATGCTATAAAATTGAATAAGACGCCCCAAAATTAATGAAAGTAGAGATTTGTACTTGGCAAAGAGCGTTGGGTGGAATCAATCATGTTATTTTGGGGAATTAAAAAGAACATTGATATAGGACAACATGAGGACAACATGAGGACAACATGGGGACAACATGGGGACAACATGGGGACAACATGGGGACAACATGAGGACAACATGAGGACAACATGAAGACAACATGAGGACAACATGAAGACAACATGAAGACATGAGGACAACATGGGGACAACATGAGGGTTAAAGGGTTTTGTCTCCTTGTAAATCTCTGGTCTGAACTGGGCGTTTTAGTGGTTTTAAATTCTCATTTTTGCGATTCCTTCCATGGGGGGAGCCCTGGATGGCGTGGGTGCTATTGGAGTACACATAGTTCAGTGGAGCTTGTCTGGTCTTTAACTGGATTTTTGGAAGTTGGTAGAAAAACCAGCAGACCAGCTGCCGGCCACCCCCCCCCCGGCGGTCTGTGAGCTACAGGCTCTAAAGCCAGCTGCGGGGTTTCCCTTCTGGAGGACGGCCGCCACGGCGACCGCCGCACACGGCCCAGCTCTGACCTTGCCCGAGTGCTTCGAGTCCGTTACGTCCCGCGTCCCGCCCTCGGGGGACTAGTTGACACGGATGCCTGAGATGAAGGGCAGCCCGGTGGGGACCTTCTTCTTGTACTCCACATAGTCCTCGGCGAAGAAGTGGATGAGGGAGAGCTCCTCCTCCTCGATCCGCTCCCGGAAGAAGCGCCAGCTCGCTATCGTGTAGCCCAGAATACACACGGGGTTACACAGCATGACCTGCAACACGCAACGGCCTCTTAGTCACGTCAACACGCAGAACTTACATACGAGGGAGCTACATGTACTCCGTTACATTTACTGGAGTAAGTTTTTGAAGAAATTGTACTTTAAATCACTGTACTTGTATACTTGTACTTGTACTTGAGTAGATTAGTGAAGAAGAAGCTAACATCAGGCTGCAATGAGCTCCTTACTTTTCTTTTTACCTCTTTGGTATTCATTCATTTTCATCCCCGCGTTTTATTTTGACAGAGAGAGAGAGAGAGAGAGAGAGAGAGAGGGAGGAAGAGAGAGAGAGGAGAGAGAGAGAGAGAGAGATGAGAGGGAGAGAGGAAGAGAGAGAGAGAGAGAGAGAGGGAGGGAGAGTAGAGAGAGAGATGGAGAGAGGAAGAGAGAGTAGAGAGAGAGAGAGAGAGGGAGAGGGAGGGAGGAAGAGAGAGGGAGATGGAGAGAGAGAGATGGAGAAAGGGAGAGGGAGAGAGAGAGAGAGAGAGAGAGAGAGAGAGGGAGGGAGGAAGAGAGAGAGAGAGGGAGATGGAGAGAGAGGAAGAAGAGAGGGAGAGGAAGAGAGAGAGAGGGAGGGAGGAAGAGGAGAGACAGAGGGAGGGAGGGAGAGGGAGAGAGAGGGAGAGACAGAGAGAGAGACTTCCTCTAAAGGCTCGACCACGTGACTGTGTCACCAATCAAACCTTGTTGTCTATTTTTATTTACTTTATTGATTGGATGAACTATAATTTTGTATTTTTGTCTGTCTGATTGATGCTTGTGTTAAATAAATCAGAATTTACTCAACAGGTACACAGTACTTAGTAGGTTTTTTTAACCAAGCACTTTTTTACTCCAGTAATTATTTGGATGAGTACTTTTTACCCATAATATTATTCATATATTATTCTGAAGTAACAGTACTATTACTTGAGTACTATACATACATATATATACACATATATACACACATAGCCTACTGTAGTGTTCAAGGACCCCATATATATATATATATATATATATATATATATATATATATATATATATATATATATATATATATATATATATATATATATATATATATATATATATATATATATATATATATATATATATATATATATATATATATATATATATATATATATATATATATACATACATACATACATACATACATATATACACACACACACATATATACACTCACCGGCCACTTTATTAGGTACCCCATGCTAGTAACGGGTTGGACCCCTTTTGCCTTCAGAACTGCCTCAATTCTTCGTGGCATAGATTCAACAAGGTGCTGGAAGCATTCCTCAGGGAGTTTGGTCCATATTGACATGATGGCATCACACAGTTGCCGCAGATTTGTCGGCTGCACATCCATGATGCGAATCTCCCGTTCCACCACATCCCAAAGATGCTCTATTGGATTGAGATCTGGTGACTGTGGAGGCCATTTGAGTACAGCGAACTCATTGTCATGTTCAAGAAACCAGTCTGAGATGATTCCAGCTTTATGACATGGCGCATTATCCTGCTGAAAGTAGCCATCAGAAGTTGGGTACATTGTGGTCATAAAGGGATGGACATGGTCAGCAACAATACTCAGGTAGGCTGTGGCGTTGCAACGATGGTCAATTGGTACCAAGGGGCCCAAAGAGTGCCAAGAAAATATTCCCCACACCATGACACCACCACCACCAGCCTGAACCGTTGATACAAGGCAGGATGGATCCATGCTTTCATGTTGTAGACGCCAAATTCTGACCCTACCATCCGAATGTCGCAGCAGAAATCGAGACTCATCAGACCAGGCAACGTTTTTCCAATCTTCTATTGTCCAATTTCGATGAGCTTGTGCAAATTGTAGCCTCAGTTTCCTGTTCTTAGCTGAAAGGAATGGCATCCGGTGTGGTCTTCTGCTGCTGTAGCCCATCTGCCTCAAAGTTCGACGTATACTGTGCGTTCAGAGATGCTCTTCTGCCCACCTTGGTTGTAACGGGTGGTAATTTGAGTCACTGTTGCCCTTCTATCAGCTCGAACCAGTCTGGCCATTCTCCTCTGACCTCTGGCATCAACAAGGCATTTCCGCCCACAGAACTGCCGCTCACTGGATGTTTTTTCTTTTTCGGACCATTCTCTGTAAACCCTAGAGATGGTTGTGCGTGAAAATCCCAGTAGATTAGCAGTTTCTGAAATACTCAGACCAGCCCTTCTGGCACCAACAATCATGCCACGTTCAAAGTCACTCAAATCACCTTTCTTCCCCATACTGATGCTCGGTTTGAACTGCAGGAGATTGTCTTGACCATGTCTACATGCCTAAATGCACTGAGCAGTTGGACAGGTGTACCTAATAAAGTGGCCGGTGAGTGTATATATATATATATATATATATATATATATATATATATATATATATATATATATATATATATATTTTCAACTGCTTGCGGGGTTTTAGTTTTATTTTGTTATCACCGACCTTTCCGAACCCTCTGACCTAAGTAAAAAAGCGATGCGGACCTTTGAGGACCAGTGCTGCAGCAGCGGCTCACCTGCGTCCCAGTGCTCCAGTAGAACCAGCCCACGTAGGACGGGTGTCTGAAGAAGGCGTAGACCCCGCTGGTGACCAACACGTGGCTCTGGGCCTTCTCGTTCTGGACGATGTGGTTGAAGTTGGAGCCAGCCGTCAACATGGCCGCCTTACGCAGGCACTCGCCGCACAGCACCAGCAGCAGACCCACAACGCTCAGCCAGTTCAGCTGCTTCAGCTCTGGGGAGGGAGGGGGGGACGGGGGACAGGTCGATCAAATGTCTCAATGTGATATGTACCTCGTGTTGTCTTCCCGTCAAACAATGTTGACGCTTTTTGATTTTAAAAAAAAAATCTTTTTCTTACGTTTTTGTCCACTTTTGATGCTTTTTTTCAATGTTTGTCCATTTTTTGAAGTTTAACACTACGTAACACTAACTTATTAACTTTAATTTTACAGTTATTTTGGGGATTTATGGTCAATAAACCTCATTTATAGGAAATTATACCTAATGTTTGAGTTAGAAAAGCAGAAATTAGGAATTATTGAGACTAAAATTAAAGGAATGGATGTTGATGATAATCACAGACTGGAATATGTCCACTTTTACTCAATACTGTTTCAAAAACACTTCCATTTGTTTTACAATGCTATAAAATTGAATAAGACGCCCCAAAATTAGACATCAAAATCCCCCCAAAGAGCGTAAACAATCGATTTGAGTCATTTTCTTATGAAAAAATCTCTGATTCCAGCTTTTTAAATGTGAATATGTTTTAGTTTCTTCACTCCTCTGTAGAGCTGCAGCTAGCGATTATTATCTATAAGTATTCTACCGTTCATTCCATTGATTATTAGAGTATTCCCAATAAGACAAAGCTTAAATAGTGATTTATTTGGCTGGACATACCCGGTGCCCGACCCTACCTAGAGGATCGGTACATCTCCTGGCCCTCATGTGACAGCTCCTCCTCTCCCTCGTGAGTCTGCTAGATCCGGCAGGGGTCCCCCAATCATAGTGATTACTTCACAATAAATGATAACGTTAGACTGGATGCTTCCTGCTGAGATGCTGAGGCATTGACGTTTTGTGCAAAGCTAGTTCGGTTCTACACACTGTAGAGTTTTCGTTTAGTTTCAGCTTGAAATGAAACAGCACTTGGACACTTTGACTAGTTTTTTCCAGGCCTGTCTCACCCTCCACCAACTAATAATCCATTAGTTGCCTACTGGTTGCAGCTCTACGCTGATACACTGAAATACTGCGCTACCAACAAAACACACACACTGAGACTGAAGACACACACACCGACCTGGAACGGTCAGCTTCTCCACGGTGAACTCCACCCATGACGAGACAGCAGCCAGGGTGTACTCCACGCTGTGGTTGAGCAGGAAGGAGTCCAGCGACAGGCTGCGGGGGTTGATGATGGCCGTGACCAGGTACTCGGAGTAATGGAAGAACGACAGGGAGCACATGTACCTGCGGAGAGGCGCCGTTACTACACATGTTCAACTGCAGCTGGCCTGGAGTACAAAACACACACATCCTGGGTTTCCCCTCTCATGGTAAGGTTTGGGTGCAGCACCCGAGCAGCAAAAACTTAAAGACTTTTCTCAGATCTCGTGATGGAAGTGGTTCTGCTGTGGACTTCTTGCAAGTTTTGTCTGTAAGATGTTGGAGGGTTATGTATTTATATCTGCTCTAGCTTCTCCTTTTTTAAGACATACAGTGGCTAGAATAAGTTTACCCCCCCCCCAGGCTAAAGTTGATTAAAAAGAGGAATTAAAAACAGGGGGCATAAGTATACACCCCTATGTTAAAATACAGGGGGCATAAGTATACACCCCCTATGTTAAAATACAGGGGCATAAGTATACACCCCCCTATGTTAAAATACAGGGGCATAAGTATACACCCCCCTATGTTAAAATACAGGGGCATAAGTATACACCCCCTATGTTAAAATACAGGGGCATAGTATACACCCCCCCTATGTTAAAAATACAGGGGCATCAGTATACACCCCCTATGTTAAAATACAGGGGCATAAGTATACACCCCCTATGTTAAAATACAGGGGGCATAAGTATACACCCCCTATGTTAAAATACAGGGGGCATCATATACACCCCCTATGTTAAAATACAGGGGCATAAGTATACACCCCCTATGTTAAAATACAGGGGCATCAGTATACACCCCTATGTTAAAATACAGGGGCATAAGTATACACCCCCTATGTTAAAATACAGGGGGCATAAGTATACCCCTATGTTAAAATACAGGGGCATAAGTATACACCCCCTATGTTAAAATACAGGGGCATCAGTATACACCCCCTATGTTAAAATACAGGGGGCATAAGTATACACCCCTATGTTAAAATACAATAAGGGGCATAAGTATACACCACCCTATGTTAAAATACAGGGGCATAAGTATACACCCCCTATGTTAAAATACAGGGGCATAAGTATACACCCCCTATGTTAAAATACAGGGGGCATAAGTATACACCCTCCTATGTTAAAAATACAGGGTGCATAAGTATACACCCCCCTATGTTAAAATACAGGGGCATAAGTATACACCCCCTATGTTAAAATACAGGGGCATAAGTATACACCCCCTATGTTAAAATACAGGGGGGCATAAGTATACACCCCCTATGTTAAAATACAGGGGCATAAGTATACACCCCCTATGTTAAAATACAGGGGGCATAAGTATACACCCCTATGTTAAAATACAGGCATAAGGATACACCCCCTATGTTAAAAAACAGGGGGGCATAAGTATACACCCCTATGTTAAAATACAGGGGGCATAAGTATACACCCCCTATGTTAAAATACAGGGGGGGCATAAGGATACACCCCTCTATGTTAAAATACAGGGGGCATAAGTATACACCCCCTATGTTAAAATACAGGGGGCATAAGTATACACCCCCTATGTTAAAATACAGGGGCATAAGTATACACCCCCTATGTTAAAATACAGGGGGCATAAGTATACACCCCTCTATGTTAAAATACAGGGCATAAGTATACACCCCCTATGTTAAAATACAGGGGCATAAGTATACACCCCCTATGTTAAAATACAGGGGCATAAGTATACACCCCCTATGTTAAAATACAGGGGGCATAAGTATACACCCCTATGTTAAAATACAGGGGGCATAAGGATACACCCCCTATGTTAAAATACAGGGGGCATAAGTATACACCCCCTATGTTAAAATACAGGGGCATAAGTATACACCCCCTATGTTAAAAAAGGGGGGCATAAGTATACACCCCCTATGTTAAAATACAGGGGCATAAGTATACACCCCCCTATGTTAAAATACAGGGGCATAAGTATACACCCCCTATGTTAAAATACAGGGCATAAGTAGACACCCCCTATGTTAAAATACAGGGGGCATAAGTATACACCCCTATGTTAAAATACAGGGGCATAAGGATACACCCCTATGTTAAAAATACAGGGGCATAAGTATACACCCCTATGTTAAAATACAGGGGGCCCCCTATGTTAAAATACAGGGGGCATAAGGATACACCCCCTATGTTAAAATACAGGGGGCATAAGTATACACCCCCCCTATGTTAAAATACAGGGGCATAAGTATACACCCCCTATGTTAAAATACAGGGGCATAAGTATACACCCCCCTATGTTAAAATACAGGGACATAAGTATACACCCCCTATGTTAAAATACAGGGGCATAAGGATACACCCCCTATGTTAAAAATACAGGGGGCATAAGGATACACCCCCCTATGTTAAAATACAGAGGGCATAAGTATACACCCCCTATGTTAAAATACAGGGGCATAAGTATACACCCCTATGTTAAAATACAGGGGGCATAAGTATACACCCCCTATGTTAAAATACAGGGGGCATCAGTATACACCCCCTATGGCACCCCCTATGTTAAGCATAAGTATACACCCCCTATGTTAAAATACAGGGGCATAAGGATACCCCTCTATGTTAAAATAGGGGCATAAGTATACCCCTATGTTAAAATACAGGGGGCATAAGTATACACCCCTATGTTAAAATACAGGGGCATAAGTATACACCCCCTATGTTAAAATACAGGGGCATAAGGATACACCCCTCTATGTTAAAATACAGGGGCATAAGTATACACCCCCCTATGTTAAAATACAAATACACATGTTAAAATACAGGGGCATAAGGATACCCCCTCTATGTTAAAATACAGGGCATAAGTATACACCCCCTATGTTAAAATACAGGGGCATAAGTATACACCCCTATGTTAAAATACAGGGGCATAAGTATACACCCCCTATGTTAAAATACAGGGGGCATAAGGATACACCCCTCTATGTTAAAATACAGGGGCATAAGTATACACCCCTATGTTAAAATACAGGGGCATAAGTATACACCCCCTATGTTAAAAATACAGGGGATACACCCCCCTATGTTAAAATACAGGGGGGCATCAGTATACACCCCTATGTTAAAATACAGGGGCATAAGTATACACCCCTATGTTAAAATACAGGGGCATAGTATACACCCCCTATGTTAAAATACAGGGTGCATAAGTATACACCCCCTATGTTAAAATACAGGGGCATAAGTATACACCCCTATGTTAAAATACAGGGGCATAAGTATACACCCCCTATGTTAAAATACAGGGTGCATAAGTATACACCCCCTATGTTAAAATACAGGGGCATAAGTATACACCCCCTATGTTAAAATACAGGGGGCATAAGTATACACCCCCTATGTTAAAATACAGGGGCATAAGTATACACCCCCTATGTTAAAATACAGGGGCATAAGTATACACCCCCTATGTTAAAAAAAAATACAGGGGGGCATAAGTATACACCCCCTATGTTAAAATACAGGGGCATAAGGATACACCCTCTATGTTAAAATACAGGGGCATAAGTATACACCCCTATGTTAAAATACAGGGGGCATAAGTATACACCCCCTATGTTAAAATACAGGGGCATAAGGATACACTATGTTAAAAAATACAGGGGCATAAGTATACACCCCCCTATGTTAAAATACAGGGGCATAAGTATACACCCCTCTATGTTAAAAATACAGGGGCATAAGTATACACCCCCTATGTTAAAATACAGGGGGCATAAGTATACACCCCTCTATGTTAAAATACAGGGGCATAAGTATACACCCCCTATGTTAAAATACAGGGGCATAAGTATACACCTCCCTATGTTAAAATACAGGGGGCATAAGTATACACCCCCTATGTTAAAATACAGGGGCATAAAATGTTAAAATACAGGGCATAAGGATACACCCCCTATGTTAAAAATACAGGGGGCATAAGTATACACCCCTATGTTAAAATACAGGGGGGTATACACCCCCATGTTAAAAATACAGGGGCATAAGTATACACCCCCTATGTTAAAATACAGGGCATAAGTATACACCCCCTATGTTAAAATACAGGGGGCATAATATACACCCCCCTATGTTAAAATACAGGGGCATAAGTATACACCCCCTATGTTAAAATACAGGGGCATAAGTATACACCCCCTATGTTAAAAATACAGGGGCATAAGGATACACCCCCTATGTTAAAATACAGGGGGCATAAGTATACACCCCCCTATGTTAAAATACAGGGGGCATAAGTATACACCCCCCTATGTTAAAATACAGGGGCATAAGGATACACCCCCCTATGTTAAAATACAGGGGGCATAAGTATACACCCCCCTATGTTAAAATACAGGGGGCATAAGTATACACCCCTATGTTAAAATACAGAGGGCATAAGTATACCCCCTATGTTAAAATACAGGGACATAAGTATACACCCCCTATGTTAAAATACAGGGGCATAAGGATACACCCCCTATGTTAAAAAATACAGGGGCATAAGGATACACCCCTATGTTAAAATACAGAGGGCATAAGTATACACCCCCTATGTTAAAATACAGGGGGCATAAGTATACACCCCCTATGTTAAAATACAGGGGGCATAAGTATACACCCCCTATGTTAAAATACAGGGGCATCAGTATACACCCCCTATGTTAAAATACACAGGGGGCATAATACACCCCCTATGTTAAAATACAGGGGGCATAAGTATACACCCCCTATGTTAAAATACAGGGGCATAGGATACACCCCTCTATGTTAAAATACAGGGGCATAAGTATACACCCCCTATGTTAAAATACAGGGGGGCATAAGTATACACCCCCTATGTTAAAATACAGGGGCATAAGTATACACCCCCTATGTTAAAATACAGGGGCATAAGGATACACCCCTCTATGTTAAAATACAGGGGCATAAATACACCCCCTATGTTAAAATACAGGGGGCATAAGTATACACCCCTATGTTAAAATACAGGGGCATAAGGATACACCCCCTATGTTAAAATACAGGGGCATAAGGATACACCCCCTATGTTAAAATACAGGGGCATAAGTATACACCCCCTATGTTAAAATACAGGGGCATAAGTATACACCCCCTATGTTAAAATACAGGGACATAAGTATACACCCCCCTATGTTAAAATACAGGGGGTGGGTAATGTCTATGAACACACTGATGGAAGCTTAAACTAAAAATAAATAAGAAACCTAATTACAACTGAATACATATTACAAACCGCATTTCTACGCAGCAGTCAGAGAAAATATTCACAGTATACGAGTGACGTTTGAACACATATCTACGTACCAGCCAAAGTGCGTCCAAGTGGTTTCAGAGAAGCTTATAATTAAGCCACAGCCAAAGGTAACTCCCAGAAAGCAGGCTCTCACAGCAACCTGGAACGGGTTAGGACACTCACGTTATCCCGGGACAAACAAAACCCTTTTCTCTACCTATCCTCAAGACTGGGTGGCCCCATTGCCAATTTAAATAACATAAGAATGGCCCCAAGTTTGTATTATTAATTCTTTATTACACATACAGAAAGGTAAAACATTGTATCCTCAAGACTGTGCAATTTCATTTCATACAGTGCAATATTTAATATATTAACCTTTCCATTTCATTACTGTGCAATATTTATTTAATATTAGTACTTAATCATTTCAGTTCATCACTGCGCAATATTATTTATTAATTGTTCACACTTATCTACGTCTACAAAATGTGCATTCAAAGCTAATTACATATGTATACAGTTGCCAGCACCCACGGCCCCTCTCTTTTTTCTCTGCACTACCTACATTTAATATCTTTTACTTTATATTTAGATTTTTTTTATATTGTTATCTTATATTCTTACATATTTTTGTGTCAACGCTGTAAAGGGATTGCTTTAATCTCGTTGCACAGGTACCATGTATAATTGTGTATAATGACAAATAAAGGCATTCTATTCTGGTTGGCCCCATTGCCAATTTAAATAACAGCCAGTTGTAAACATACAAATGGCCCCAAGTTTGTGTTTTTAATTCTTTTATTACACATATAGAAAGGCAAAACATTGTAATCAAGCCCCAAGTGGATTTCCTGTTGCAGTGCATGTGAACGACAGGAAGTTAATAAGGGGCCAGTCTGTTGCCTAGCAATGACATTCCACTGAAAAGGTCCGTTCTGGGGCGCACACCAAACTCATGCTTAATATCTGGCATTTTATTTAATTTATTAATAACAAAGCCACATGCTTAGCATTACATGAAGGAAGATAGTTTGCCAATCATCAGAGTACGCCCTTAAATTCGGTTGTTTTCCTCACCATCTTCAAACAACAGCAGCAAACAAACTCTGAAAGTTAAGATAGATGTTTTAGGGCATGTCAACTGTTTTATTGCAGCGAATTTCACCAGATTTGTGCACTGAGTTTGGTTAAACCTCAAGTAAACACAAGATTTACAACATGCCTGGGTTGAGTTCTGTCACATTAATTAACCCTTGTGTTGTCTTCCAGTTAACCATGGACTTATCCTTCCAGTTTAAAATGGAAAATTAACATTTTTTTTGCTGCTTTTTCTGATTTGTCACTTTTTCCTATGTTTTTGTCACTTTTTCTGATGTTTTCGTCCTTTTTCTGATTTATTTGTCACTTTCTCCAGCTTTTGGTGCTTTTTAAAAAAACCTGAGCTGGTTTAATGATATATTTCACACTTATTCTTGGAATTCATGGTCAACAAACCTCATTTATATCAAATTATACATACGTTTTTAGTTAAAAAGGCAGAAATTATGAATTATTTTGACTAATAGTTAAGAGCAGAGGATGTTGAATGGGTAGATGTCAAAGTTTAGTCCGGATACTGTTTGAAACCATTAAAAAAAAGAATTCAAATGCTATAAGATTAAATAAAACACCCAAAAATTCAATGAAAGTAATCATTAATGTCACCTGAAGAATGTATGGAATCATCCATGTTATTTTTGGGCAATTTGGTTGAAAGAAATCCATATTTCTGATATAAAACACTGTGAAAGGGGTCAATTTGACCAGAGGACAACACATTAATTAAGTCACCTGAGCTTTACCTGGCTTAGGTTTCTATCTTGAGCACCTGAGCACCTTTAGCTAATAGCTAATAGGATTAACCTAGTCTAGTTAGCTGATGCTAGCTAGCTAGCTAGCATTAGCAGTGCAACATTAAAGTTCAACCCTCGGGCGTACATTATGTAAGACAACAGTGTCAACACAAGCTTGAGGTAGATAAAATACTTTACTGCTGGACAGCACTGACACGTAAATGCTTTAGTAAGAGATAAAAAGAGAATTTAAAGGGTTAGCTAGGCTAGGCTAGCTAGCTAGCGCTTACCTTGTATAGCGGTCCTCTGTATGCAATTAGCAACAGGCCGTTAGCAACGGCAACCTGGACACATATCACTATTTTCCCGGGTGTTTCCGTCAGATTATCAAAGACCCAGTCAATATGTCCAAACCACGTTCTGATCAAGGGGATTAGCACCACGCTCAGTCCTAAAATAAATGCCTTTACACTCACTCTTCCTTCTAGCACCAACTTACTGCCTGCCATGATGGAAATACTGTGTTCAACGAACTATCGCGATACTTAAACGTAAACCTCGCCATGTCCATTCACGGTTATCACGTTTCGGTTTTGACAGAAAAATATACTAATACTAATAATTTTTTTTTTTTTTTAGAGCACTTTTCAAAAACAAGTTACAAAGTGCTTTAACAAGTGTAAAGACAATAATATAAAAAGATAAAAACATGAAAACATTCAAAGACTGAAATAATATAAAATAATGGATGGAAGGCCATTTAATTCAATATTAAGTAACTAAATAATGGAAAATTAATTAAAGTCTATAAAATAAATCACTTAATGAATAAATGAGGGAATACATATATAAATGGGACAACATAGTTCAATAAAAAATTAAATAAATCAATAAGTAAATAAAATATGTTTTTTTTCCCAAAAAGGCCATATTTTGGCCCACATTTCAAATTAGGATCTTAATAAATTTAATTTAATTGTTTTATTAATTTATTTGACAGGGACAGTGTACATTAATTAACAATGCTGTAAATGCACCAGAATTAGCCAAAAGGCTTTTTTTTCATCCGTTGTCCCTGGACAGATCTTAAAATAGTCTCCCTAAAAAAACAATAAGAAGATTACAGACAATACAAATATAAAAAGTAGTAAAACAGATAATACTCTTTAAATCCCGTTGATAAATACAGGCCGCATATTTTGAGTATGAGACACCTTTTATTGTTATTGTACTTGTTTTATAAAGTATGTTTAAGGTCATTTTGATGCATAGCTGTGAGAATGTACATTAATATCATTTCATTATTATTATTATTTTTTTTATTTATTATTATTTTATATGTGTGAACGCACTAACTGCCAAGAGTGGTATGACAAGGGTCTTGTTCCTGTTTATTAGAAAAGAAAAACTAAAGGGAAATGTATTATTTGACATTATATAACCTTGTATTGTGCAATTCCTTCAGTAAAAAAAAATAAAAATAAAAATACATTTAAAAAAATAAAAACATTTTGGCCGACCTAGTTTTTCCATTGTTTTTGCCAGGAGACAATAAATAATAAAACACATTTTCTTTCATATATTTAATTATCTGAAGACATTTAAAAACTTCCCATTAACATAATATTCCTCCATATTACACGGTCATGTGTTCATTTAATACAAAACAACTGGAAACGGCTCCCGTATTTACAATAACACCACGCAGCCTCAGAACCATCGTTGTGTTAGCAGCATCGAGCAGTATTATACGTAGTATTATGTAAAAATACATAAATGTTACTGTAACTCAGATTCTACTTCTTTTGGCTGTTTGAGAAGAAACTGGAGATCTTGCTTTGTGTCTTCGGCGACGACGTAGCTGGAAAACAAACAAACACACACGGAAAAGCAGTTATGGGGTCTCATAGGTGGAAGAAGTCTTGTTAAATTTAATATTCAGGATTTTTTTGGTTCTTTCTAAGAATACAAATGTTCGCATCAGAAAATCTCTTTTAACCCTTGTGTTGTCTTCCCGCCAAAATTTAAAAAAAATCTACTTTTTTTCCCCTCCAATGTTTGTCAGTTTTTTTGATATTTTCAACACTACGTAACACTAACTTATTAACTTTAGTTTTATTTATTTTTGGAATTTATGGTCAATAAACCTCATTTATAGGAAATTATACCTAATGTTTGAGTTAGAAAAGCAGAAATTAGGAATTATTGAGACTAAAATTAAAGGAATGGATGTTGATGATAATCACAGACTGGAATATGTCAACTTTTACTCAATACTATTTCAAAAACACTTCCATTTGTTTTACAATGCTATAAAATTGAATAAGACGCCCCAAAATTAGTGAAAGTAGAGATTTGTACTTGGCAAAGAGCGTTGTGTGGAATCAATCATGTTATTTTGGGGAATTAAAAAGAACACTGATATAGGACAACATGGGGGACAACATGGGGACACCATGAGGACAGCATGAGGACAACATGAGGGCAACATGAAGACAACATGAGGGCAACATGAAGACAACATGAGGACAACATGAGGGCAACATAAAGACAACATGAGGACAACATGAAGACGACATGAGGACAACATGAGGACAACATGAGGGCAACATGAGGACAACATGAGGGCAACATGAAGACAACATGAGGACAACATGAGGGCAACATCAGGATAACATGAAGACAACATGAAGACAACATGAGGACAACATGAGGGCAACATGAAGACAACATGAAGACAACATGAGGGCAACATGAAGACAACATGAGGACAACATGAGGGCAACATAAAGACAACATGAGGACAACATGAAGACAACACGAATACAACATGAGGACAACATGAAGACAACACGAATACAACATGAGGACAACATGGGGACAACATGGGGGCAACATGAGGACAACACGAATACAACATGAGGACAACATGGGGGCAACATGAGGACAACACGAATACAACATGAGGACAACATGGGGACAACATGGGGGCAACATGAGGACAACATGAGGACAACATGAGGACAACACGAATACAACATGAGGACAACATGGGGACAACATGAGGACAACATGAGGACAACACGAATACAACATGAGGACAACATGGGGACAACATGAGGACAACATGAGGACAACATGAGGACAACATGAGGACAACATGAGGACAACATGGGTTTAGCGAACACAATTTCTGACTTTTATGTTTTAAAAAGGATCTTAATCTTTAACAGAAAGGTCAGCCTCCTTAGAAATCCTTTCCATAATGTTATCAGACACTTAGAATATTAATCTGAGTCTGTCAGCAGCAAAACGAGCACTTTATGAACGTAAATACAAGCTGGACAATTCTCCCATTAACTTCCATTGTAGCTTGTTTCTCTGCTGCCGACTGCAGCGATCTCGTTTCATACTGCATCAATGTCAAAGGAACATCTTTCCTCAATAGTTTATATTGTATCCGATACTCAGCTCTAGGTCTAGTGTCCCCGTTTTAAGTTTTACAAACATTAAAAATATGGAGGTATTTACACTTCTGAGCTGAAAATGTCCCCGGATGTTGTCTGAGAGATCTGGTCCCCTTATTCTAGAGGATTTAAAAAGTATAGGGCAAGATATAGGAAATACGAACACGTTTTTCTATTATACAATAACACATTGCGTTGCTCTTCACCTGGTCTTTGCTGGTCTTCAGTCACAGCAGGAACATCAGAGGCAGAGTTACCTATCAACGCATCCAGCATCTCTTTGTACTGCTTCTTATGGCGAGCGGGAATAAACATGCCAAATCCTGAAGAAAAGGAAGATAAAAAGTGAATAATCAGCGACAACCTGAAGATAAATTCTTGTTGGAACCTGTGAAAATGTTGTGGTTTCGGTTGTTTTTAGTCCCGCTTTGTTTCCCTTCTCCTTTTTCCCCTCCCTGATCTGGTGTGGTGTCTTGTTTGTCCCCGGTCCTGTGTTGTTGGTCCTGTCCTGTGTCCCCCTCAGTGTCTGCATGTTCTGTTTCCTGCTTTATTTTGAAGTCTGGTTTTTGTCTCGTCCTGCCTTTAGTTCTACTTCCTGTGTCCTCCCTCTCTTGTGATTCCCTGATGTTTTCCACCTGCTTCCCTGCCCTCTTGCCACCTGCCTCTCGTCACCTCGTGTTGGAATAATGTACATATTTATTATCACACATTTACTAAAATATGTGCACATACTCATTTATCATCACGCATTTACCCAAATATGATATACATATTAAACTTAGTAAAAGAATGCCTGCAGTATTGTGCAAAGTTGCTGTGTAAGATGTTTTCAGGTGAAGGAGCAGAGTGACCGGGGGACGGAGAGATAGCCGGAAACTCCTCCGAGCAGACTGGGCAACTCCTCTGGACGCTATCTGTTTCCAGGCAGAATGTAGCTACACCAACCCTGAACAAACCAGAGAATAATATATGTGTGTGTGTATGTGTGTGGGTCAGGTGAAGAGACCCACACACATGCGATATTCTACTGTCACAAGAATGATACACCAAATTGCTCACCCCCTCCCTTATGCACATTCACTTTCTGTAACTAGGGCACTCCCAAGTTTAATAAAAAGAGAGGGTTCGGCAGAGAATACTCAGAGCGGTTGGAGTTTGTAGCGGAGTACATCTCTGTCCGTTCTCCTCGCGAGTAAAAATCACACAACTCTCTTGTCTCTTCTCTGTGTTATAAATGTTTTAGGTGCTTGAATCTGACACCTCGTCACCTCGTTACCTCGTGTATTTAACAGGCTCGTTGGAGATGAGCCAGGTCTGCGCAGAATCCATCGGCACCCGTTGCATGCCGGTTAGATTTGTGTCCGACTTGATCCCGACTTGCTCTGATGTCATGCACACGTGGGCAACGATAATCTCACGAGAGCAAGGCGGCCACAGGTCTGAGACGCAGGCGGCTGCAGGTCTGAGACGCAGGCGGCTGCAGGTCTGAGACCAGGCGGCCCCAGGTCTGAGACCAGGCGGCCCCAGGTCTGAGACGCAGGCGGCTGCAGGTCTGAGACGCAGGCGGCCCCAGGTCTGAGACGCAGGCGGCTGCAGGTCTGAGACGCAGGCGGCTGCAGGTCTGAGACGCAGGCGGCTGCAGGTCTGAGACCAGGGGGCGCAGGTCTGAGACCAGGCGGCTGCAGGTCTGAGACGCAGGGGGCTGCAGGTCTGAGACCAGGGGGCGCAGGTCTGAGACCAGGCGGCTGCAGGTCTGAGACGCAGGGGGCTGCAGGTCTGAGACCAGGGGGCGCAGGTCTGAGACCAGGCGGCTGCAGGTCTGAGACCAGGCGGCTGCAGGTCTGAGACCAGGCGGCTGCAGGTCTGAGACCAGGGGGCTGCAGGTCTGAGACCAGGGGGCGCAGGTCTGAGACGCAGGGGGCTGCAGGTCTGAGACCAGGGGGCGCAGGTCTGAGACCAGGCGGCTGCAGGTCTGAGACCAGGCGGCTGCAGGTCTGAGACGCAGGCGGCTGCAGGTCTGAGACCAGGGGGCGCAGGTCTGAGACCAGGCGGCTGCAGGTCTGAGACGCAGGCGGCTGCAGGTCTGAGACGCAGGCGGCTGCAGGTCTGAGACCAGGCGGCTGCAGGTCTGAGACGCAGGCGGCTGCAGGTCTGAGACGCAGGCGGCTGCAGGTCTGAGACGCAGGCGGCCCCAGGTCTGAGACGCAGGCGGCTGCAGGTCTGAGACCAGGCGGCTGCAGGTCTGAGACGCAGGCGGCTGCAAGTCTGATACGCAGGCGGCTGCAGGTCTGAGACGCAGGCGGCCCCAGGTCTGAGACGCAGGCGGCTGCAGGTCTGAGACGCAGGCGGCTGCAGGTCTGAGACCAGGCGGCCCCAGGTCTGAGACCAGGCGGCCCCAGGTCTGAGACCAGGCGGCCCCAGGTCTGAGACGCAGGCGGCCCCAGGTCTGAGACCAGGCGGCCGCAGGTCTGAGACGCAGGCGGCTGCAGGTCTGAGACGCAGGCGGCTGCCGGTCTGAGACGCAGGCGGCTGCAGGTCTGAGACGCAGGCGGCTGCAGGTCTGAGACCAGGCGGCTGCAGGTCTGAGACGCAGGCGGCTGCAGGTCTGAGACCAGGCGGCTGCAGGTCTGAGACCAGGCGGCTGCAGGTCTGAGACCAGGCGGCTGCAGGTCTGAGACCAGGCGGCGCAGTTGCTTTTCACCAACTGCAAGAGCCAGGCAAACTCAGAGCATGCTGGGAAACGCCGGCCTCTCAGCTGATATAACACCTGATTGGTTTACAACATGATGACGTCTTATATAAACTTTTTATTGTTTTTGAATCGGAGGGATTTTAATTGCTATTTGTCTGATTTAAAGACTTATTTGTGACTTATGTGTCCTCCCTCCCTTGTGATCCCCTGATGTTTTCCACCTGCTACCTTGCCCTCGTGCCGCCTGCCTCTCGTCACCTCGTCACCTCGTCACCTCGTCACCTCGTCACCTCGTCACCTCGTCACCTCGTCACCTCGTTACCTCGTCACCTCGTTACCTCGTCACCTCGTTACCTCGTCACCTCGTCACCTCGTTACCTCGTCACCTCGTCACCTCGTCACCTCGTTACCTGGGGTATTTAATGCCTGTGCTTCCCTTGTCTTTTGTCAGCCTGTCTGTTCAGCGTGTTCCCGCTCTTCCCTGTGAGTTTTCCTCCTCTGTTGACACCTTGTTTCAGCATTACCTACCACCCTGGGACCTGGTTTTTGGATTTGTGGACTTGTTGGATTTGCTCCCTGTGTTTTCTTTGAACTGAATATAAATAACCCCCCGTGCACCTACTCCTGCCTGCCTCCTCATCTCTGCGTCTGGGTCCCCACTTCACCCCACCATCACAGCAACCACTTACTGACTAGGAGGTTGAAGTCCTCGTCTCTCTCGGTGAATAAGCTCACCACCGTGGCCACCAGGTTGTCGTAGTTGTCGGTCTTCTTGTAGCTCTGAATCACCTGAAAGAGCTGAGCTGACTTTTCTGCTCCGACGGCTTTTTTCACATCGGCCAGAAAGGAAGCGGGGACGTCTCTATTTGGAGCAGAACCTGATCAACAGAAGAAATACTGCAATTAATGCAAAAAAAAGTACAGCATAGTATCACAATACTTTCAGTGGCAATACTGTATCGATACACAGGCGCCAAGTATGGATCTTTTATTATATATTATATAATGTTATATATCATAAGTGTTGTTCAGTTTGTCTCATTTTGCAGCAATAACATTGAAGTGATATGAAGAGAAATGTTTCTTTTTAGATGAAACAGATGTTGATAAGTTTCATTTTGGGGACAATATTTGAAATTGGGGAAAATTAGAAGTTGGAAAAAAAGGTTATAAATTGCAATCTATCGCAGGATATTGCCGTCTTAAAGCTCTTATTTCTGCCAGAAGAAGCGAGGAGCTATAGGCTAGCAGCCTTCCTGGAACTAACTCCGCCCAGACAGCTGACGACTTCATGTGACGCTTCGGAGGAAATGACGTCCCTCCGGCCTTTAACCTCTCTTCTCCCGGGAGCTCAGAGCGTCTCTCCCGTGCCTCCTTGGTGCGAGGGACCAAGGCGCTAGGAAGGGAGGAAAGTGGAGGACTCGAGGAGGAATTTAAGAGACATGTGATGCAGCTCCTATTTACACCAGGTGCTGCAAGAAAAAGGCCTGGAGAAGCATTAAAGAGCCCAACCACCAGGACAACAGCCTTTTCTCCCTGTTGAGGTAGGGAAGAATGGGAGGGGGGGGAATCAATACAGCATAGTATCATATATTTTCAGTGGCAGCAGCCTGCAGCAGCCGGATCGCCGTTTCCCTGTCTGCACGCAGCCTTATGGGTAAACCTGCCAATGCACTTTGTTCATCATTCTCATTCCCTATTCCAAAGTCAAAGTCTGCTTTATTGTCAATTTCTTCACATGTCAAGACATACAAAGAGATCGAAATTACGTTTCCCTCTGTCCCACGGTGGAGACAAGACATATTTTACACACACACACACACACACACACACACACACACACACACACACACACACACACACACACACACACACAACAGACAAACACAACACACAAGTAAACAATATAAAAAGTAAAAATAAGAAGGCACATACAATGAAGAAAATAAGAGCAGCAAAATTTGAGTTGAAAATGTGCAATTGTACATACAGTAGACAGTCAATATAATATATATAATGCGAAAGTCAGGCTGAGGTAGTTCTGTTTGACCTGAGTATGCAAGAGGCATAGTGGTGCAGGTTATGGAGGAGCAGCAGAAGTGTTTCCAGGACAACAACAACAACAACAAGTTGCAAAGTGTGCAAGTGGAGTAGTGCAGGTGGAGTAGTGCAAGGCAGCCATTGTGGGTCCAAAGTCCAGGATGTTATGTAGCGGAGGGTGGAGGGGCTGTTCATACTGTTCATAATGTAATATAATAACATAATACTATTTATCCCAGCATCCTTTGCACTATGCTATATAGATTTAAATACTTTTATTGCACTCCTTGCACTATTGCCTGCATGTTGTTTCTGTTTAGAGTGTGTATATATTAGTGTGTGTATATTGTGTGTGTGTAAGCGCATTGCGAGCAACAATGTTCCAATGAAAAATTCTTTGTATGTGTCCTCATACCTGGAAATAAAGCTGATTCTGAATTCAAAAGGTAAGGGATGATGTTGGAGCTATTCATTATTTTGTTATATATATAAAATAGGTAAATATTTTATCTATTTAATTTCAGTTTTGCTTGAATTATACAGCTACAGAAATGTATCATTAGTATTTTATTTGGGTTATTTTTAATATCTGTTAGTGCTTTTGTTTTGAAGGTACCAGGCAGCCTCAGCCACCAGGTGAACAGGTATGTGGGAGGTAGACAGCGGGGGGGCCGATGGTTTTTTACCCGAGCCTAGAGACGCCATTGATCCTTTTTGTGAAACGTTTGTTTGCCGAGATATTGGATTAATAAACCTCCCAGAATGCATCTCTGCCCGGACAATGAACCTTTTTATCTCTGCGTCAGAGTCACTCCGTCGGTGCCTCAGCGGCTGTTGGACATTGAGTTTTTAGTTTGTTTTGTTCAATCCGAGGACAATTCGCCCCTCCAGATGTAATGTCCTACCAGTGGGAGGCGGTGCCAGTCCGTGCTGGTTGAGGTGGTGTCCTCCTTTGTTGAGCTGCTGTGTGTCCAGCTGACTGCAGGCGGACGTCCAGCTGGAGGAACCTGGACCTCCAACAGGCTGGCTGGCTGCAGCTTTAAGGAAACATAACGTAACGTAACATAACATAACATAACATAACATAACATAACATAACATAACATAACAGGTACAAGTCTTCCTCCTTAATAGGGCTGCAACGATTCCTCGAGTAACTCAAGTTATTCCATTACTAAAAATCAAGGCTTTGAATAATCCAACTGTATATATCAGGGATGCACCGAATCCACGATCTGGATTCGATGCATCCCTAGTGTGTGTGTGTGTGTATATATACACATATATACATACACACAGTATGTACTGTATACATATAGCCCGCTGTGTTTCCACTAGCGCTGGACAATATATCGTGGTATGACTATATTTCATCTTAGATTTTGGATGTCTTATTATATATATATATATATATATATATATATATATATATATATATATATATATATATATATATGACAGTAATGCTTTATAGAAAAGTGATGTGATTTTCTGATCATAGCAGACTTACTAGCGGTTTTATTATTTGCCACTTAGTCCTTTCATACCCATTTCTGATGATTATTTATCACAAATCTTGAACAACTGCCACTTTGCTCGTTTGAAAGCCATGCTGTCTCTCTCTCATGGGGGGGGGGCAAATTCTCTGGGCGGGCAAAGCAGAGGAAGGGGAGGTAACCTTGCCCCTAATGATGTCATAAGGGGAAGTTTCCAGCAACAAAGACGCAAAAAGGATACAAAATGACGACAAAAAGGCGACAACAAAACAGTTTCTACCGATGTTATGTAACCCTGGTCGTTAACAGAAACTCCGATTGGACAGATAGTCTAGCTAGCTGTCTGGATTTACCCTGCAGAGACCTGAGGACCAGGTAACCATAGTCCTCAGATTGGACAGATAGTCTAGCTAGCTGTCTGGATTTACCCTGCAGAGATCTGAGGACCAGGTAACCATAGTCCTCAGATTGGACAGATAGTCTAGCTAGCTGTCTGGATTTACCCTGCAGAGATCTGAGGACCAGGTAACCATAGTCCTCAGATTGGACAGATAGTCTAGCTAGCTGTCTGGATTTACCCTGCAGAGACCTGAGGACCAGGTAACCATAGTCCTCAGATTGGACAGATAGTCTAGCTAGCTGTCTGGATTTACCATAGTCCTGCAGAGACCTGAGGACCAGGTAACCATAGTCCTCAGATTGGACAGATAGTCTAGCTAGCGGTCTGGATTTACCCTGCAGAGATCTGAGGACCAGGTAACCATAGTCCTCAGATTGGACAGATAGTCTAGCTAGCTGTCTGGATTTACCCTGCAGAGATCTGAGGACCAGGTAACCATAGTCCTCAGAAATCCCAGAAGAGGAACGTCGTAGATACAGACTGTGTCCTACCAGTGGGAGGCGGTGCCAGTCCGTGCTGGTTGAGGTGGTGTCCTCCTTTGTTGAGCTGCTGTGTGTCCAGCTGACTGCAGGCGGACGTCCAGCTGGAGGAACCTGGACCTCCAACAGGCTGGCTGGCTGCTTTTAGGAAACAAAATATAACTTAACATAACGTAACAGGTCTTCCATTTCCTATTGTACTGCCAGTGAACTCGTGTCAACAGGAAGTTTCAATATTCAGTGACTACGTTTACATGCACACTATTAAAATAAGAATATATGACAATATTCTGAATTTGATACGGGTCGTGCAAACAGCATATTCTGGTTAGATATTCAGAATAAGGCCTTTTTCTGAATATAGCATTTTGTGATAAAGAGATGTGGGATATTCTGGTATTAATCGGGCTTTAAAGGCATTTTTTGGACATGTATACAGCGTATTCAGCATATGCGTCTCAATCTGTTTGTTTTTTTTACAACAGTTTATGGTCAGATCTGTGCGTTGCTATGGTTTCTGCACACAAACCAACCAGCCAACAGTTTGCAAGGCTGCAGACCCGATACGAAGGAGAAACGCAGCTACTTTACATTATCAAAGACTTGGACATCAACAGGTTTTTGGATATGGGCCCACATCGCTACGACGACCTTATCAAGAAGCTGGTTGAAGGAGTGAAAGGGGGTCGCTGCGTTCACACGGCCCGACAAAATCGGATTTTGCACGCTGACATGTGTACAGGAATATTAGTGGAATAGTGACTTTAATTAGCCATGTAAACAGCTTAGTCGGGAATATCGTCTTTTTGGGAATAAGCAGCAACCTGAACATTACGTGCACGTAAACGTAATCACGGAGTTGTCATTTAGGAGAAAAAAATACAAAACACACTCTAGTTCCAGTTCCACCAACGTGAGGAAGTTCTGCTGTTCTGTTTGTATATCAGTGTAAATGATATATTATTATTATTATTATTATTAAGTCAACATATTTTGGGGGTTTGGACTGTAGCAAAAGATGAAATCAGACGTGTCACTGTGGACTTGAGGGAGTAATTTTATCGCATTTTATCTCAAATTTCAGGAACTCTACAGACCAACGTGAACGGAGAGAAATATAGATTATTAACCCTCGTGTTGTCTTCCCGTCAAAATTGAAAATCAAGTTTTGAAAAACTAGTTTTAACTTTTTCTTATGTTTTTGTCCTTTTTTTCAATGTTTGTCACTTTTTTGACGTTTTCAACACTTCGTAACACTAACTTATTATCTTTAGTTTTACAGTTATTTTTGGAGTTTTGTGAGAATTGTAAATAGTTACCATATAAATATGTGTGTGAAAATATGTTGTGCAAAGGGAAGATTAGAAGTGAAACTAGGGTATGGAAAAATGTGTGTGTGTGTGTGTTTGTGTGTGTGTGTGTGTGTGTGTGTGGTGTGGGTGTGTGTGTGTGTGGGTGTGTGTGTGTGTGTGTGTGTGTGTGTGTGTGTGTGTGTGTGTGTGTGTGTGTGTGTGTGTGTGTGTGTGTGTGTGTGGTGTGTGTGTGTGTGTGTGTGTGGTGTGTGGTGTGTGGTGTGTGTGTGTGTGTGTGTGGGTGTGTGTGTGTGTGGGTGTGGGTGTGGGTGTGTGGGTGTGGGTGTGTGGTGTGTGTGTGGTGTGGGTGTGGGTGTGTGTGTGTGTGTGTGTGTGTGTGTGTGTGTGTGTGTGTGTGTGTGTGTGTGTGTGTGTGTGTGTGTGTGTTTGTTTGTGTGTGTGGGCGTATGAGGAGATAAGAAGTTCCTCATTTCAGCATAAGTAAGCATATTTGTCTGACTAAAGCTTGCTGAATAAGCCCAGTAATAGAGTGTCCTATTGTAGGAAAGAAACACGGTGTACTGTGCAAGGTTATACAAGAGACACAACGGGTTAACTCCCATGCATTCAGCTTCAAGAAAAAGGCAGAACAGGGGAAGAGCAACTGGAAGACTACTCAATGATTTCAGTTGCTCATCCCCTTTGCAAAGCAAAAAGACAAAGTCTGGGTCCGTGTAGGAAATTTATAGGAAAATTATTCCTAATGTTTGAGTTAGAAAAGCAGAAATTAGGAATTATTGAGACTAAAATTAAAGGAATGGATGTTGATGATAATCACAGACTGGAATATGTCAACTTTTACTCAATACTATTTCAAAAACACTTCCATTTGTTTTACAATGCTATAAAATTGAATAAGACGTCCCAAAATTAATGAAAGTAGAAATTTGTACTTGGCAAAGAGCGTTGGGTGGAATCAATCATGTTATTTTGGGGAATTAAAAAGAACATTGATATAGGACAACATGAGGACAACATGAGGACAACATGAGGACAACATGAGGACAACATGAGGACAACATGGGGACAACATGGGGACAACATGGGGGCAACATGGGGGCAACATGGGGACAACATGGGGACAACATGGGGGCAACATGAGGGCAACATGAGGGCAACATGGAGACAACATGAGGGCAACATGAGGGCAACATGAGGGCAACATGACGACAACATGAGGGCAACATGACGACAACATGAGGGCAACATGAGGGCAACATGACGACAACATGAGGGCAACATGACGACAACATGAGGGCAACATGACGACAACATGAGGGCAACATGAGGACAACATGAGGGCAACATGAGGACAACATGAGGACAACATGGGGACAACATGGGGGCAACATGGGGCAACATGGGGGCAACATGGGGACAACATGAGGACAACATGAGGACAACATGGGGACAACATGAGGGCAACATGAGGGCAACATGGGGACAACATGAGGACAACATGGGGGCAACATGGGGGCAACATGGGGGCAACATGGGGGCAACATGGGGGCAACATGGGGGCAACATGGGGGCAACATGAGGACAACATGGGGACAACATGGGGGCAACATGGGGGCAACATGGGGGGCAACATGGGGGCAACATGGGGGCAACATGGGGACAACATGGGGGCAACATGAGGGCAACATGAGGGCAACATGAGGGCAACATGGGGACAACATGGGGACAACATGGGGACAACATGGGGGCAACATGGGGGCAACATGGGGGCAACATGGGGGCAACATGGGGACAACATGGGGGCAACATGGGGGCAACATGGGGGCAACATGGGGGCAACATGAGGGCAACATGAGGGCAACATGGGGACAACATGGGGACAACATGGGGGCAACATGGGGGCAACATGGGTGAAACATGGGGACAACATGGGGGCAACATGAGGGCAACATGAGGGCAACATGAGGGCAACATGAGGGCAACATGGGGACAACATGGGGACAACATGGGGACAACATGGGGACAACATGAGGGCAACATGAGGGCAACATGAGGGCAACATGAGGGCAACATGACGACAACATGAGGGCAACATGACGACAACATGAGGGCAACATGAGGGCAACATGAGGGCAACATGAGGGCAACATGAGGGCAACATGACGACAACATGAGGGCAACATGACGACAACATGAGGGCAACATGAGGGCAACATGAGGGTTAAAGAAATATTGCATCTCTGAGCTTATTATCTTGTCATCAGACACGTGTCCAACATGTGAAGAAGAGTTGTCCTACCGCTCTGCAGCATCAGGGCTTTCTTCTCGTCCGCAGAGAGCGAGTGATCGGGTTTGTACCCGCAGCCCTTCCCCGTCAGCTGCTGGCACTTCTCATCAAAGCTCTTCTTGTGATGCGGGCGGATGAACTGGTAGAGGCCTGTGACACATAATCAACGAGTGACTGACCTTCACATGGAAAGACAAACACGAGTACACTAGAATACAGAATAGGCCTGCACGATATTGGAAAAAAAACGACAATGCGATATTTTTTCTCCCCTGCGATATATATATATATCGCAATATGAAAAAAGTTTTTTTTTTTTAAAGATGACATAAAAAACTCCATTTGGAAAATAATAAATCATTCTTGACTACTGCGGTGATTTTGTAGGGGAGTGCATCTACACAGAAGATAAAAATGAAAAAGGATCTTTTCTAATGTGAACCATACTTTGTTGAACTTTAATGCTTTACAGACACCAGAGGAAGTCAGCGCTGTGACTACTCTTCTGGAAAAAAAGGATAAGCGTCGACATCGCAACGTCCTGCGATGAGACTATCGCGCATGCGTACATCGCGATGTCGATGCTAAAACAACATCGTTCAGCCCTAATACAGAATAACATATTGTTTTTATATCGCTATACCAACTGGCACAATGAACACATCTCAAGAGGCTGCAACGTCTCACAGAAGACACTCAGAGGTGAAGAAAATATCTTTATTTTTAACAAGTAACTGATTCTTTTTTATTCTTTTTCCCTTTATTAATGACAGTGGATAGACAGGAAATGGGAAGCGAGATGGAGGATGACACTCAGGTCGGATTCAAACGGATTCGGTGGCTTTTATATTCAACTCATCTGTTCCAGCTTGCTTATATGTAAATACACTGTTTTTGTTATAACTGCTAACACTTTTTTGTTCCCTAAATCTGTCTTTTATTGTCTGTAAAGCGACCTCGAGTGCTTAGAAAGGTGTTGTTAAATAAAATGTATTATTATTATTATTAACTCAATGTTCAATAAAATAAAAGAAGAACGTTGGAAATGATTTGTTTTAAATTCAACAAGCAATTTTAGCAAAATACTGAAAGCAGCAGAAAGGCAGAACTGAGTCAACTTTATTATTATATTAACTTTATCATGATATTCACAACGTTATTGCATATTGCATGTTTTCCTCATATTGTGCAGCATTAATACATGTCAATACCCTATTGACCCAAATATATATAATATATATGGTTTTTTACCCTATGAACATATCTACTCAGAGCTACTGATATTTGCACTAGTTGTAATCGTCTTATAAAAGTTAATTTATATTGCACATACTGTACTTATATTTATACTGCTTCTCTTTTTACTTGTCCTCTGTTTCTTTTCTTTTTTCCGACTGTCTATTTTGAATTTGCAGTGAAATCTAAGTCATATCGAAAAAAAAGAGAAGTCAATGGTAGTGTTACATTAAGACCTCATGTTGTCCGGAAGTCAAATTTGTCCCGTTTCCAAGTTTTTCAGAAATATGGGAGGTCGAATATGTCGGACAAGGCGACAAAACATTGGGCGGAAAAAAGCGGAAAAAATATCGGAAAAAGTGACAAATACTACGAAAAAAAACACTGGAAGTATGCGTCAAACACTTTGGAAAAAACAGCTAAAATGTCAAAAAAGTGACAATAAGTCAACAAAATGGACAAATACATTGGGGGGGGGAATTATAAAAATGTTAAATAAAACAAAAACATTTAATACTTTTTTTCTTTTTTTAGATAAATGTTTTTTCCGTTGAGGGAAAGACAACACAAGGGTTATTTAAAGACCTAGAACACAATACTGCAGTGGATTTGGGTTTTGCAGTTTTTCCAGACCCAGAAG
>CM049377.1:29500508-29533008 GCA_026937815.1 Etheostoma perlongum | reverse complement strand
GATAAAACCAAAACTAAAACCAGAGAGATGTCTCACTCTGGAGATAAAACTAGCGAGATGTCTCGAGATGTCTCACTCTGGAGATAAAACTGGAGTGAGATGTCTCACTCTGGAGATAAAACTAGCGAGATGTCTCACTCTGTGAGATCAAAAAGTAGTGAGATGTCTCACTCTGGAGATAAAACTAGCGAGATGTCTCACTCTGGAGATAAAACTAGCGAGATGTCTCACTCTGGAGATAAAACTAGTGAGATGTCTCACTGGAGATAAAACTGAGATGTCTCAAAACAGATGTCTCACCTGGAGATAAAACAAACACACAGGGTGAAAACAGGATCTGCAGCAATGTGCAGTACAACAACAATATGGAGTTTTTATGAAAATGAAACCATGGAAACCTATTCTGGTCCAACCTCAAAATACAATTATGAACCTGACATTGAGCATAATATGGGCACTTTAAAATTTGTTTCTCCCCATTCACTCCCTTTAAAAAAATAAAGGTCCCATGGCGGTCCTCTGGGAGGGGCGGGACTTTGTCTCTCTATTATACACAGCATGATTCTCACTACAAATGAACTGTACCAGACAAGGTCTCTCCATGTCTGAAAGACTGGTGGGACAGAAGCCGGGTGCCTCGCAGAAACACGCTACCTTCTCTTCTCCCACAGCGGAGTCATCGTCTTCTCTGCGATGGTCTCCTCGGTCCAGAGCGTCCAGCAGGTTGGCTGGTCTCTTCTGACTCTCCTGCAGCTCACTCTCGTACTCGACACAGATCCTGGCCATACCATTGGCTCCTGTGTGTTCGTCTGATCACAAAGACAAGACAAAAGGCAACGAATCAACAAAAGGACTAGCCATTACGCTGTGTATTTACAGCAGGCGTGGAAACACTCCCTTTATTTTTATACTCACTGAGTTTCCTCCTCTTCAGGCTGGGAAGGTGGGCGTCCAGCACCTTGGCCTTCTGGGTGTGGGAGCTTTGGGAGGAGGAGCAGGAAGGGAAGCCAGGGGACTGGAGAGTGTCTGGGAAAGACTCTTTCTCACAGCTTTCTGCTGCGGACTTCTTCTCTGCCACAGGCCTCTAGCACATTCAAACAACCATAGAAACAGATTTATTGAATGTTGTTGCACCTGTTTTTTAAGGTGCAGGTGCAACGCAATCTGCCACATGCACATCGGGCATTATCTTGCATCCGGCCCAAAGCGGCGCGAAGCCTGACCCAAGGGTCTTTTAAGAGCGTCCTGCGCCCACGTCATTTAAATAGCAAATGCACCTGCGCACATCTTTGCGCCCATGGGCGTGCTGGTTTTACAGGGAGGTGTGTTCAGGTGCATTCTGGGTGTGCTGGTTTTACAGGGAGGTGTGTTCAGGTGCATTCTGGGTGTGCTGGTTTTACAGGGAGGTGTGTTCAGGTGCATTCTGGGTGTGCTGGTTTTACAGGGAGGTGTGTTCAGGTGCATTCTGGGCGTGCTGGTCCACAGGGAGGTGTGTTCAGGTTTGCATTCTGGGCGTGCTGGTCTTACACGGGGAGGTGTGTTCAGGTGCAAAATTCTGGGCCGTGCTGGTCTTACAGGGAGGTGTGTTCAGGTGCATTCTGGGCGTGCTGGTCTTACAGGGAGGTGTGTTCAGGTGCATTCTGGGCGTATTGCTATCTTAAGGCAGCAGGAAGTGAACGCACCATTGACCAACAAAAACCTCTAAAGTCAATAACGCAGCATTTCATTGTTGCGTTAACAGCGCATTAGTAAATTAGTAAAATGTACCTAGGCGTATGCACAGGGACGCACACTATGCTTGTTACACACACAGGAGAACACACTATGTCTGTTACACACACACACACACACACGGGGACGCGCAGCAGCACTCACACACGGAGAAAATTATAAATAAAAATATGACGGTGCAAATCCTCCGTCATCACAGCAATGCTCCAAAGTACAAATGCGCCTGTCTGTTAAAGGGAATGGAAGATGACCTCTGATTGGAACACACCTATAATTATCAATAATATAATCAATAATCAAGACACTAAGTACAACCCTTCTGAACCATGCACCCGGTGCACAGCATTGCTAAGCCTCTGTCCTGATTGACAGGGATCATGATTGAAAATGAACATCACGCTGTGTTGAAGAAGACTTAAAACTAGCAATTGAGACCATAAACTATGTGAAAATGTTTACCGAGGTGACAAATCAAGTGAGAATTATATATATTGTTTACAGTTTCCGCATCAAAAACCAAACACGAGTTGCAGAGTCACAGCAGACGAATCAACATCAGCAACATGCAAGGAGTCGTATTTTTGCGGCCGGTGTGAAGAATGCTAGGACTTACCATTTTCTGTGCGACCCTGAAGAACTGAGAGATGTCACGGATTATGTTCCCAAAGCCGGCGTACAGACGCACATACGGCCTGACCCACGACGGTAGCTGAGCCCTGGCGTTAGAGCTTGTGAACCTGTGGGAAAAGTCTCATTATGACAGCTTTTGCTTTAGCATTAAAGCCGTGGTTCCCCCACAGTAAAATGCTTTAATGATACATCCCGATATCGGTTGGACTAAGAGTACTAAAGGCCTGTGAAAAGGTAAAGTGAAGGTTTTCTCTCTTTATTCAGTCCAAATGGGTAGAAAACTAAATTAAAATGACATAACTATGGAGCCCCCGGGGGTCAAACTGGCTTGGAAGCTTCCTGGGGATCTGGACTGACCTCTGGTCACACAGCAGGATGGCTCCATAGTCCTCCTTGTGGCGAATGACTCTACCGATGGCCTGGTTCACAGCTCTGAAAGCCTGCTGGCGGTACCACTCCTGTCAGACAGGACAGGTAAAAAACACACAAAAAACACAGAGAGAGAAAGAGACACACACACACACACACACACACACACACACACACACACAGAGAAATAAAAAAAACACACACAAAAAACACAGAGAGAGAAAGAGACACACACACACACACACACAGAAATAAAAAACACACACAAAAAACAGAGAGAGAAAGAGACAGACACACACACACACACACACACACAGAAATAAAAAACACACACAAAAAAACACACAGAGAGAAAAGACAGACACACACACACACAGAAATAAAAAACACACACACAAAAAACACAGAGAGAAAGAGACAGACAGACACACACACACACACACACACACACAGAAATAAAAAAACACACACACAAAAAAACACAGAGAGAGAAAAACACACAAACCAGAAACAGAAAGAGAAAAAACATAAAAACAGAAAGAGAGAAAAACAGAAAAAAAACAGCGACACACACACACACAAACAGAAATAAAACACTAACCCACACACATTCGGACAAACAAAACAGAGAGAGTGAGAGACAAAAACAGCAAGACACACACACAGAGAAATAAAACAATAGAGAGAGAGAGAAACACATACACACAGACAGAGGGAGAAAACAGAAAAAAACAGAGTGAGAGGAAAAAAACAGCGACACACACACACATACACACACACACACACACACACACACAGTAAACCGTTTCCGCTCACCTTTACGCCAGGACTTTTCTTCCGACTCATCTCATCCAGGAACTGCATCTTCAGGATGACTCGAGGGTCCATCTTCGGAGGGAAAGGGAGGCCGGTGATGATCACACCCCGACCAAAGGTGTCTGCAAAATCCAGACCCTCGCTCGCCTGGCACAGGAAGACATTAACAGAAACGCAGTGAGAGTGAAGCATGTGGAAACCTGCATGTGATATTATGTCCCGGCGGTTTGTCCTCATCTTTGTCCTAATCGGTCTTAAAAGGCTTTTTGGTGAAGCCAAAAGCTAGAAGTGTTCTGGACCATAGCCATAAAACATCCAACAATGGGAAATGAATGGATGAAAAATACATACAGTGAGGAAAATAAGTATTTGAACACGCTGCTATTTTGCAAGTTCTCCCACTTAGAAATCATGGAGGGGTCTGAAATTGTCATCGTAGGTGCATGTCCACTGTGAGAGACATAATCTAAAAAAAAATCCAGAAATCACAATGTATGATTTTTTAACTATTTATTTGTATGATACAGTTGCAAATAAGTATTTGAACATCTGAGAAAATCAATGTTAATATTTGGTCCAGTAGCCTTTGTTTGCAGTTCCAGAGGTCAAACGTTTCCTGTAGTTCTTCACCAGGTTTGACACACTGCAGAAGGGATTTTGGCCCACTCCTCCACACAGATCTTCTCTAGATCAGTCAGGTTTCTGGGCTGTTGCTGAGAAACACGGAGTTTGAGCTCCCTCCAAAGATTCTCTATTGGGTTTAGGTCTGGAGACTGGCTAGGCCCCCCCAGAACCTTGATCTGCTTCTTCCAGAGCCCCTCCTTGGTTCTCCTGGCTGTGTGCTTCGGGTCATTGTCATGTTGGAAGACCCAGCCTCGACCCATCTTCAATGCTCTAACTGAGGGAAGGAGGTTGTTCCCCAAAATCTCCCAATACATGACCCCGGTCCTCCTCTCCTTGATACAGTGCAGTCGCCCTGTCCCATGTGCAGAAAAACACCCCCAAAGCATGATGCTACCACGTGCATGGCCCACTCCTCCACCCCCAACACATTGTCAGTACATAGACTGACGATGTTTTTGTGCTTAAAGTCTTTCCGGCAATAAGCAAAAAAAAAAAAAATGACACTAGAGAAAAGGAATTGGGACCACAAAAGACAAGATATCTCTCTGGATTTATCATATAGAGCCCGACCAATAAAGGATTTTTAAGGCCGATATCGGTACAAATATTTGGTGATTTTAAAATCCAATATATATTTAAAAAAATATATCCAGAAACGCGTGACAAAACATGAACAGATTTCCGTAACATTAATTATTTGTAGTTATTTATGAGTTCTGACTAAAATAATATAATAATTTGTTTTTATTGTCACAACAGAACATCAAAATATATTAAAGTTCTGATAAATAAAATGTATAAAAATACAAACTTAAGATATGAAACTTGAAGTCCTTTTAACAAAAACAACATGGACGTTGTAGAGCGCCCTCTGGTGGACAAACACCAACACTTATAACATGGTTGAAGGGTTTTTGGTCCATTTTTTATTCTATTTTTTAAATATTAATTTATCGGCCATTATAAATGCCGATACCGACAATTTGGAAAATGCCTAATATTGTCGTAATATTATCGGTCTATAATAAATATTTTTAATTCACTTAAAAAGGTGCTCTAAGCAATGTCACGCATGTTTTAGGCTACATTTGTTGTCACATACAGGAAACATCTCACTATCTGCTAGCTGCCTGTCCCCTGAACACACTGTAAAAAACATCTCACTATCTGCTAGCTGCCTGTCCCCTGAACACACTGTAAAAAACATCTTCTCACTGTCTGCTATCTGCCTGTGCCCTGAACACCCTGTAAAAAACATGTCACTATCTGCTAGCTGCCTGTCCCCCTGAACACACTGTAAAAAATATCTCCTCACTATCTGCTAGCTGCCTGTCCCCTGAACACACTGTAAAAAACATCTCCTCACTATCTGCTAGCTGCCTGTCCCCTGAACACTGTAAAAAACATCTCCTCACTATCTGCTAGCTGCTTGTTCCCTGAGCACACTGTAAAAAACATGTCACTATCTGCTAGCTGCCTGTCCCCTGAACACACTGTAAAAAACATCTTCTCACTGTCTGCTAGCTGCCTGTCCCCTGAGCACACTGTAAAAAACATCTCACTATCTGCTAGCTGCCTGTCCCCCTGAACACACTGTGAACACACTGTAAAAAAAACATCTTCTCACTGTCTGCTAGCTGCCTGTCCCCTGAACACACTGTAAAAAACATCTCACTATCTGCTAGCTGCCTGTCCCCTAAACACACTGTAAAAAACATCTTCTCACTGTCTGCTAGCTGCCTGTCCCCTGAACACACTGTAAAAACATCTTCTCACTGTCTGCTAGCTGCCTGTCCCCTGAACACACTGTAAAAAACATCTCACTATCTGCTAGCTGCCTGTCCCCTGAACCCTGAACACACTGTAAAAAACATCTTTCACTGTCTCACTATCTGCTAGCTGCCTGTCCCCTGAACACACTGTAAAAACATCTTCTCACTGTCTGCTAGCTGCCTGTCCCCTGAACACACTGTAAAAAAAACATCTCACTGTAAAAAACATCTCACTATCCGCTAGCTGCCTGTCCCCTGAACACTGTAAAAAAAAACATCTCACTATCCACTGTAAAAAACATCTCTAGCTGCCTGTCCCCTGAACACACTGTAAAAAACATCTTCTCACTGTCTGCTAGCTGCCTGTCCCCTGAACACACTGTAAAAAACATCTCACTATCTGCTAGCTGCCTGTCCCCTAAACACACTGTAAAAAACATCTTCTCACTGTCTGCTAGCTGCCTGTCCCCTGAACACACTGTAAAAAACATCTCACTATCTGCTAGCTGCCTGTCCCCTGAACACTGTAAAAAACATCTCACTATCCGCTAGCTGCCTGTCCCCTGAACACACTGTAAAAAACATCTCTAGTGCACGGAAGCACAGAAGGGAGGGGACGGGATGAACGTCAACAAGAAGTGACGTCACCCAACATCGCTTAGAGCACCTTTAATGGCAATATATCTTTCTGAGACTGAGATGTCGAGGTATGTATGTATATGTATATGTATATCAGAATGCCTGCCTGATGTTCCAGGTTGTTCACAGGTTAAACGACCGGTTATGTGACCTTGTTCCAATCAGTCGTCCCCTGTACACTTACGACACAAGGGGAAAACACAGAATTATTGGTAAAAAACGTTGATTAAAATGTATGAGCCTGAGTGTAGTTTGTAGGGGACAACAGATTTGGAATGAGCTCGAGGAAAACTTAAAATTGTCGCATTCTGTCTCCATCTTCAAGAAACATCTCAAGGAAAAATTGCTTTCGTCATATTGTTGATAAATTTGTAAGTGTTACTATTTGTGCTGGGATCGTTTATCTGTTGTTTTTGTTTGTTTGGGTTTTGTTTTTTGTAAATGTTTTATTTTGTCCATGTTAAATTGAGTTTTTGGTTGGTATGTTAATTGTTGTTTGTTTATTGTCTCCGGGCCCCCTCTGAAAAGCTTTTAGTAGCTTATTTGGGGTTCCCCATTTCATGCGTCCTGTATATGATCACTGTACCCCATGAAATGGTGTTTGTATATACAATGATGACGTGTGAAATAAAAACGAAACGAAAGATAAAACATGTACATTTCAAAACATTTGAGGACTTTTCCAAACTTTACGGACACACAGAAATCCCACCTTCCCACGACACACGGCAAAGAAAGTTCCTCCTTTGGATGCCGGATCGTTGACTTTGTTGTAATATCCGTCAATAACCTGCGAACACACAGAGAGACCAGATCAACTGTTGGTATCCGTGATCACGCCTGACGGGAAGTGTGTTGTCTCCATTTGTGGTTGAAAAAGAAAAGACAGTAAGCCATAAAAAAAAAAAAAATGCCCGCTAACATTTGTTGATTCACTGAAAAAACATTTAAAATGCTACGTTTCAAATGTTGAGAATCCATCACTCAAGCTCATTCATTACGATAGAGTCTATAATATAAACTATAACATATAAAATGCTAAGCCGTATTTTTTTAATAAGCATTTTGCAAAAATCACATGTACCCAGTGCAGTACTCCAAAGTACCCCTAGGGGTACGCGTACCCCAATGTGGTAAACACTGGTTCAGTGTTGTAATGTAACAAAGTAAAAATACTTTGCGACTGTACTAAAATTAAAAAAACTAAGCTGTTTTTTGAAATGCTATAAAATGTAAAATAACACCCAATACTCAATGGAAGTAAATGGAGAATGTTGTATTGCTTCCATACAACCTACACAGTTATGTTTGGGCAATTTGGTCATATTTCTGATGATATATTTTTTAAACTGGTCAAAATTTGACCGAAGGAAAACACAAGGGTTAAGACTTTTACTCAAGGTAAATTCAAAAAAAGGTGACTTCAACTTTAACCAAAGTCACTGCGAAGATACTTGTACTTTTACTTTGTGCTCATATTATGCTCATTTTCAAGTTCATAGTTGTATAAAGGTTATATCAGATTAGGTTTACATGGTTTCATTTTCAAAAAACACCATATATTTGTTGTACTGCACATTGCTGCAGCTCGTCTTTTCACCCTGTGTGTTGAGCTCTGTTTTAGCGACAGAGTGAGACATCTCACTTCTGTTCCATGTTTGTTGGAAGTCGCACATGGACTACTAGCCAGTCAGAAGCAGAGTATGAGGGTCCTGACAGTACCTAGGTAAGGACTACTAGCCAGTCAGAAGCAGAGTATGAGGGCCCTGACAGTACCTAGGTAAGGACTACTAGCCAGTCAGAAGCAGAGTATGAGGACCCTGACAGTACCTAGGTAAGGACTACTAGCCAGTCAGAAGCAGAGTATGAGGGCCCTGACAGTACCTAGGTAAGGACTACTAGCCAGTCAGAAGCAGAGTATGAGGGTCCTGACAGTACCTAGGTAAGGACTACTAGCCAGTCAGAAGCAGAGTATGAGGGCCCTGACAGTACCTAGGTAAGGACTACTAGCCAGTCAGAAGCAGAGTATGAGGGCCCTGACAGTACCTAGGTAAGGACTACTAGCCAGTCAGAAGCAGAGTATGAGGGCCCTGACAGTACCTAGGTAAGGACTACTAGCCAGTCAGGAGCAGAGTATGAGGGCCCTGACAGTACCTAGGTAAGGACTACTAGCCAGTCAGAAGCAGAGTATGAGGGCCCTGGCAATACCTAGGTAAGGACTACTAGCCAGTCAGAAGCAGAGTATGAGGGCCCTGACAGTACCTAGGTAAGGACTACTAGCCAGTCAGGAGCAGAGTATGAGGGTCCTGACAGTACCTAGATAAGGACTACTAGCCAGTCAGAAGCAGAGTATGAGGGTCCTGACAGTACCTAGGTAAGGACTACTAGCCAGTCAGAAGCAGAGTATGAGGGTCCTGACAGTACCTAGGTAAGGACTACTAGCCAGTCAGAAGCAGAGTATGAGGGCCCTGACAGTACCTATAGGTAAGGACTACTAGCCAGTCAGAAGCAGAGGATGAGGGTCCTGACAGTACCTAGGTAAGGACTACTAGCCAGTCAGGAACAGAGTATGAGGGTCCTGACAGTACCTAGGTAAGGACTACTAGCCAGTCAGGAGCAGAGTATGAGGGTCCTGACAGTACCTAGGTAAGGACTACTAGCCAGTCACTTCACTTTGTAAAGCTATAACATGCACAAAAAAGACATAACACAATGAAGGAAAGGGAATAAGCCAAAAAACATAATATGAGCACTTTAAGTATTACTTTCAAGTACTTTATACAAGAATAATGTACACCTACTCTATCTGGAAAGTATCCTGAGATTACTTTATGGTTATGATTTAAAACTATAAATTAAACCAAATTGACCTGACAAGCCCTAAAGGAAATGTTACCAGCGCACGGCGTGATAAGCTGAGGAAATACTGTCGTTCGTTGCATGTACAGCATCTTGATATTTCACAGCATCTTGGTATTTCACAGTATTTCACAGCATCTGGATATTTCACAGTATTTCACAGCATCTTGGTATTTCACAGCATCTGGATATTTCACAGCATCTTGGTATTTCACAGCATCTTGGTATTTCACAGTATTTCACAGTATTTCACAGCATCTTGGTATTTCACAGTATTTCACAGCATCTTGGTATTTCACAGTATTTCACAGCATCTTGATATTTCACAAAACTAAACTCACCTCATTAAAGTTGCCCTTTCCTTTGGGTTCAACGAACATGGGTTTTACATTCTCGATGCGATCTGCGTGTCCGTTGGCCTGGTGAGACAACACTGAACATGAACTAACATGGCAACACTCAACACAATTACAATAGACTAGAACTAAGGGATGTCTCGATCAGCTTTGTTTGGCCCCCGATCCTGATCCGATTTTGAAAATACTGAGTGTAGTATTTGCCAATAATGTTGGTCTGATGCCATTTTTTGCTTCCCGATACCTGGACTTGTGTACCGATCCGATACCAGCATGTCATATATTTTATTATGTCTTAATCTGTATACTACTATCCCACTATGGGTGTGATTCCGGTCTCAGGTTAAACTCTCAAAACAATGAACGCCACAGAACTTTATTTTATTATCACGTTTGACAGTTAGTTATAAAAGAAAAAGAACAAATAAACTACTTTAAAAGTACATTTTCTTCAGGGCTTTATTACGTAGTATCGGATTGGAAACTCCAGTACTTCCCGATACCAGCGTTTTAGGCCGTATCGGAGGCGATAGCGATACTCCGATCGGAACATTTCTATTCGCCGATACCGAGTCCTGATCGGATCGGTTGCCACCGCCTCGCAAAACGATCGCATTTCAGATATTACAAGTGGATGTTGGACCGTTTTGACTTTCTAGTTTAAAAGAGAAAAACTTGCTCTGGTTTGTTGGCATGTCTTTTGAACCAATCACAATCGTCTATGGCGGTGCTAGGCGCCGGACGGAGCCATGGTGCCGCTACAAAATCGCCTCGGGAAGGAACTTGTGTGTGTCTGGACTTAAAATGGTTGTTGAGTGTGGGATGAGAATTTCACTAAAAAAAAAAAAAAAAAAAAAAAAAAAAAAGACAGAAAAATACAAATGGATTGTCGGTTTACGCTTGGAGGACGTTTCCCAAATAGACTGGAGATCAGAACGCAAGGTGAGTGACATCCATCCATCTCCATCCGCTTATCCGGTATCGGGTCGCGGGGGCAGCAGCTCCAGTAGGAGACCCCAAACTTCCCTTTCCCGAGCCACATCAACCAGCTCCGACTGGAGGGTCCCAAGACGTTCCCAGGCCAGGTTGGAGATATAATCTCTCCACCTAGTCCTGGGTCTTCCCCGAGGCCTCCTCCCAGCTGGACGTCCCTCCAGCTAGTCCTGGGTCTTCCCCGAGGCCTCCTCCCAGCTGGACGTCCCTCCACCTAGTCCTGGGTCTTCCCCAAGGCCTCCTCCCAGCTGGACGTCCCTCCAGCTAGTCCTGGGTCTTCCCTGAGGCCTCCTCCCTGCTGGACGTGCCTGGAACACCTCCCTAGGGAGGCACCCAGGTCCACGTCCCCAGAGCCAGCCTCTGCCGCCCGGGTCTGGTCCGTCGATGCCCCTGACCTTCGCTGCCACCCGTGTAGCAGCGCACCCGACCCCTTTGGTTCCTCCCACAGGTGGTGGGCCCATGGGCTTGGTAATGTACATATGTTATGTTTTTTTCTTCCTGCTTGCCTTATCTGTCCTAATGTTTTAATACCATGTGATATGATTTTTTACTGCAACATAATTTCCCCATGGGGACAATAAACATGAACGAACAAACGAATGAACGAGATCTCCGGTGGCAACGGAAAAAACCGATTATGAAACATCGTCAATATAGACTACTGACGAGTTTACGTTCTGATCGGTTAAAAACAAAAAGCCCATATCCGCTCTGATTCCGATACTTGCCATCGGGACATCCTTAAATATAACGCTTTGTTTTCCTACAGGTGACGGTGCTGAAGTCCCACTTACTCTCCAGAAGTCCAGGGTTTTCTCCATTAAAGGGAAGGAGGGGAAAAACACTAGGAGACCATCAGGAACCACCCGGCTCAGGTTGGCTGAGGAGAGAACACAGCAAGCAGCACGTGACCACCGAGACAGAAAAGATAAAAGATCTCGTACTCAGAATCGCAATATGGACTAGTACAATATCCAAATCGCAGAGGGGCGAAATATTAAGACTTATTCCCCCAAAATGCACCACAGAAAGTCATTCCTGCCTGTGGCCATCAAACTTTATAACTCCTCCCTCCAAACAGACAGACAGGCAGAGACAGAAAGAGACACAGACAGACTGTCTGTGTCTCAACGCATAGTTTCTGTGTTAAAACTGATAAAATAATTGCCGTCTGTGGTTCTAGATGGGCTGTGGCAATAATTTTGAAAAATAATAGCTCACAGCAACATTATGGAAAAAATAACTACGAACTAGTTCATTTTTGGAACTGTGAACTTAGTTCAAAATGTTGAAGTGTGAACTATGAGCTGAACTTTGTTTTTAATAAGGACAACACACATTAACCAACAATTCTGTAAATGTGCCAGTGTTAACCAGTAACTAACTGACTAATTGTCAACCATAGTCCTTTGGCCAGATGATTTTAGACCATGGCAGGAAGAAGCAACAAAAAAAAAAACATTAATACAGATTAAAATATACACATAGCAGTCAAAAAGACACCATACATACAGCTAGATCAGAAATAGAAGAAGCTTTTTCTTTTGTATGCCATGCAGAGCTGCAAAAAGCATCCGGACACAAGCAGAGACTACACATCAACAGTAGCTCCTGTTAATATAAGAAGCCCAGCATCAGGACACTGAGGACACTAGCAGAGACTACACATCAACAGTAGCTCCTGTTAATATAAGAAGCCCAGCATCAGGACACTGACACCAGGACACAGTAGCTCCTGTTAATATAAGAAGCCTAGAGGACACTAGCAGAGACTACACATCAACAGTAGCTCCTGTTAATATAAGAAGCCCAGCATCAGGACACTGAGGACACTAGCAGAGACTTACACATCAACAGTAGCTCCTGTTAATATAAGAAGCCAGCATCAGGACACTGAGGACACTAGCAGAGACTACACATCAACAGTAGCTCCTGTTAATATAAGAAGCATATATATCTATATAAGCATCAGGACACTGAGGACATTAGCAGAGACTATAGATCTTACCAACAACAGTAGCCATGTTTATAAGGCCCAACAAACCTGAGGACACTAGCAGAGAAACATTAGTAGCTCCTGTTAATTAAGAAGCCCAGCATCAGGACATTTTAGCAGAGACTAAAAACAGTAGCTCCTGTTAAAATAAGAAGGTAAAGGACACTGAGGACACCAGCAGAGACTACAAAACAGTAGCTCCTGTTTATAAGAAGCCCAGCATCAGGACACTGAGGACACTAGCAGAGACTACACATCAACAGTAGCTCCTGTTTTAAGAAGCCCAGCATCAGGACACTGAGGACACTAGCAGAGACTACACATCAACAGTAGCTCCTGTTAATATAAGAAGCCCAGCATCAGGACACTGAGGACACTAGCAGAGACTACACATCAACAGTAGCTCCTGTTAATATAAGAAGCCTAGCATCAGGACACTGAGGACATTAGCAGAGACTACACATCAACAGTAGCTCCTGTTAATATTATCAGGACATGAGGACACTAGCAAACTACACATCAACAGTAGCTCCTGTTAAAAGAAGCCTAGCATCAGGACACTGAGGACATTAGCAGAGACTACACATCAACAGTTTATAAGAAGCCCAGCATCAGGACACTGAGGACACTAGCAGAGACTACACATCAACAGTAGCTCCTGTTAATATAAGAAGCCCAGCATTTGAGGACACTAGCAGAACTACACATCAACAGTAGCTCCTGTTAATTAAGAAGCCCAGCATCAGGACACTGAGGACACCAGCAGAGACTACACATCAACAGTAGCTCCTGTTAATATAAGAAGCCCAGCATCAGGACACTGAGGACACTAGCAGAGACTACACAAACAGTAGCTCCTGTTAATAAAGAAAGCATCAGGACACTGAGGACACTAGCAGAGACTACACATCTATAGTAAACAGTAGCTCCTGTTAATATAAGAAGCCCAGCATCAGGACACTGAGGACACCAGCAGAGACTACACATCAACAGTAGCTCCTGTTAATATAAGAAGCCCAGCATCAGGACACTGAGGACACTAGCAGAGACTACACAAACAGTAGCTCCTGTTAATATAAGAAGCCCAGCATCAGGACACTGAGGACACCAGCAGAGACTACACATCAACAGTAGCTCCTGTTAATATAAGAAGCCTAGCATCAGGACACTGAGGACACTAGCAGAGACTACACATCAACAGTAGCTCCTGTTAATATAAGAAGCCCAGCATCAGGACACTGAGGACACTAGCAGAGACTACACATCAACAGTAGCTCCTGTTAATATAAGAAGCCCAGCATCAGGACACTGAGGACACCAGCAGGACTTTCCCAACACTGGTGGCCAACAATGGCCCAAACTGCTCAGGTGTGAAAGCATTAAATAAATAAATAAACATATATATCTATATAAATACACTTCTATAGATCTTACCAACAGTGCTGCCTAAAGATGCCATGTTTTCAGGAACAAACCTGTCACAGAAGGAAAGATTATTAGTTTGATTTACATTTTTAGAAAAAAAAGAAGGTAAAAAAAAGAAGGTAAAACCTCCGTAGAATGAAACTATTTTTACTACGAGAGCAACTGCTTTAAAGTAGAGCCCGACCGATATCTCGGCGGACCGATATTATTGGCTCATATTAGGCATTTCCGGAACTATCGGTATTGGCATTTATAATATTATAAATATTAAAAATAAAACAAATCAGAGGAAAGAGGCTGCAGAATTCTATTGACGTTACATTTTCTCTTCAGTATCACAGTAATACAGCGATAGCTGTCTGGAATATTTTCATTAAATATTACGACTTTACATTAATAAAAGAATCTGATATTCTAATATATATTTAAAAAGAAATATCCAGAAATGCGTTACAAAACATTAACAGATTTCTAACTATAGTAATTTGTAGTTATTAATGAGTTCTCACTAAAATACTATGATAATTTGTTTGCAAACATGGACGTTGTAGAGCGTCCTCTGGTGGACAGACTATGCAACACCATCACTAACAGGGACGTTGTAGAGCGTCCTCTGGTGGACAGACTATGCAACACCATCACTAACAGGGACGTTGTAGAGCGTCCTCTGGTGGACAGACTATGCAACACCATCACTAACAGGGACGTTGTAGAGCGTCCTCTGGTGGACAGACTATGCAACTCCATCACTAACAGGGACGTTGTAGTGCGTCCTCTGGTGGACAGACTATGCAACGCCATCACTAACGGGGACGTTGTAGAGCGTCCTCTGGTGGACAGACTATGCAACGCCATCACTAACGGGGACGTTGTAGAGCGTCCTCTGGTGGACAGACTATGCAACTCCATTACTAACAGGGACGTTGTAGGGCGTCCTCTGGTGGACAGACTATGATGTTTTTTACGGTGTGTTCAGGGGACTGTGGCGTCTGTAACTAGTCGTTGATTCAAACGTAGAAACGTGTCTATAGAATAAAAATACGAACCTTCTATCAAACGCTGAACTTAAATGCACTCCGTCCGGGCCGCGGTCGATGACGCCGACAAAGATCTGGTCACGCTCGATCACGTGGCTGTTCTCCAGACTCACGGGAACTTTCTACACCATAGAAGAAGAAAAAAAACACTGGGATCAAGACCAAGGTTTACCTATTGTTAACAACAACAAAATGACTCATAGGGTTGGACTAATGTGGACAGGCAGCTGGCAGATAGTGAGGAGATGTTTTTTTTTACAGTGTGTTCAGGGGACAGGCAGCTAGCAGACTGTCAGATGTTTTTTACAGTGTGTTCAGGGGACAGGCAGCTAGCAGATAGTGAGATGTTTTCTTACAACGTGTTCAGGGGACAGGCAGCTAGCAGACGGTCAGATGTGTTTTACAGTGTGTTCAGGGGACAGGCAGCTAGCAGATAGTGAGATGTGTTTTACAGCGTGTTCAGGGGACAGGCAGCTAGCAGATAACGAGGAGATGTTTTTTACAGTGTGTTCAGGGGACAGGCAGCTAGCAGACTGTCAGATGTTTTTTACAGCGTGTTCAGGGGACAGGCAGCTAGCAGCGAGGAGATGTTTTTTACAGTGTGTTCAGGGGACAGGCAGCTAGCCGATAACGAGGAGATATTTTTTACAGTGTGTTCAGGGGACAGGCAGCTAGCAGACTGTCAGATGTTTTTTACAGCCTGTTCAGGGGACAGGCAGCTAGCAGATAACGAGGAGATGTTTTTTACAGCGTGTTCAGGGGACAGGCAGCTAGCAGATAACGAGGAGATGTTTTTTACAGTGTGTTCAGGGGACAGGCAGCTAGCAGACTGTCAGATGTTTTTTACAGCCTGTTCAGGGGACAGGCAGCTAGCAGATAACGAGGAGATGTTTTTTACAGTGTGTTCTGGGGACAGGCAGCTAGCAGATAGTGAGATGTGTTTTACAGTGTGTTCAGGGGACAGGCAGCTAGCAGATAGTGAGGAGATGATTGCTGTACGTGACAACAAATGTAGCCTAAAAAACGTGTGACATCTCTTAGAGCGCCTTTAAGACTTTTTAAGACCTTTATCAATGAAATTTAAAGTATTATTTTAAAATATTTTTTTCTTGATATTGTCTTTTAACAAAAAAAAAAGTGTCTTTCGCGATATGTCGCAGACTTTCGGGATATTGTATGTATATGGCGCCAGTTGATATCGTGATTACGATATCTATATATATCTACATACATATATATATCTACACATATACACTCACCGGCCACTTTATTAGGTACACCTGTCCAACTGCTCGTTAACACTTAATTTCTAAGCAGCCAATCACATGGCGGCAACTCAGTGCATTTAGGCATGTAGACATGGTCAAGACAATCTCCTGCAGTTCAAACCGAGCATCAGTATGGGGAAGAAAGGTGATTTGAGTGACTTTGAACGTGGCATGATTGTTGGTGCCAGAAGGGCTGGTCTGAGTATTTCAGAAACTGCTAATCTACTGGGATTTTCACACACAACCATCTCTAGGGTTTACAGAGAATGGTCCGAAAAAGAAAAAACATCCAGTGAGCGGCAGTTCTGTGGGCGGAAATGCCTTGTTGATGCCAGAGGTCAGAGGAGAATGGCCAGACTGGTTCGAGCTGATAGAAGGGCAACAGTGACTCAAATTACCACCCGTTACAACCAAGGTGGGCAGAAGAGCATCTCTGAACGCACAGTACGTCGAACTTTGAGGCAGATGGGCTACAGCAGCAGAAGACCACACCGGGTGCCACTCCTTTCAGCTAAGAACAGGAAACTGAGGCTACAATTTGCACAAGCTCATCGAAATTGGACAATAGAAGATTGGAAAAACGTTGCCTGGTCTGATGAGGGTCAGAATTTGGCGTCTACAACATGAAAGCATGGATCCATCCTGCCTTGTATCAACGGTTCAGGCTGGTGGTGGTGGTGTCATGGTGTGGGGAATATTTTCTTGGCACTCTTTGGGCCCCTTGGTACCAATTGACCATCGTTGCAACGCCACAGCCTACCTGAGTATTGTTGCTGACCATGTCCATCCCTTTATGACCACAATGTACCCAACTTCTGATGGCTACTTTCAGCAGGATAATGCGCCATGTCATAAAGCTGGAATCATCTCAGACTGGTTTCTTGAACATGACAATGAGTTCGCTGTACTCAAATGGCCTCCACAGTCACCAGATCTCAATCCAATAGAGCATCTTTGGGATGTGGTGGAACGGGAGATTCGCATCATGGATGTGCAGCCGACAAATCTGCGGCAACTGTGTGATGCCATCATGTCAATATGGACCAAACTCCCTGAGGAATGCTTCCAGCACCTTGTTGAATCTATGCCACGAAGAATTGAGGCAGTTCTGAAGGCAAAAGGGGGTCCAACCCGTTACTAGCATGGGGTACCTAATAAAGTGGCCGGTGAGTGTATATCTACACACACATATATATATAGTGCAGCGCTAGCGACAGGTAACTTACATCCTCATCTCAGAGGTGAAGGAGGACAGCGGGGAGAGGGTCCCGCTGGTCAGAATGATGCAGCGAACACCTTGCTTCTCCAGATCCTGCATGCTGAAGCCCGGAGAGAAGCACCAGTAACTCAGGATGTTGCCTACGGAAACACACGAGGCCCATGGAATCAGGCTTACTCTGCATGTTTATCGTTTTTTTGACAGCCAACCAATGACAAGCGGAGTAGCCAGAATGGAGTCGGAGCACAGCAAGTTATATAACATGACTGGGTGCTCCCTGCTCAGGGAATTCACTTTGTTTTATCCAACGTTAGCACCTCTCTCTCTCTCCATTACTGTGTTTTATCTAATGTAAACCCCTCTCCTCTCTCTCTCTTTTCTCTAGCTTGCTCCACCACTTTGTTTAATCCCTCTTGTCCCTTTTTTCAACACTTGACGTTATTTTTCAATGTTTGTCACTTTTTCACTACGTCACACTAACTTATTAACTTTAGTTTTAGTTATTTTGGGAATTTATGGTCAATAAACCTCATTTATAGGAAATTATACCTAATGTTTGAGTTAGAAAAGCAGAAATTAAGGAATTATTTAGACTAAAATTAAAGGAATGGATGTTGATGGATAATCACAGACTGGAATATGTCAACTTTTACTCAATACTATTTCAAAAACACTTCCATTTGTTTTACAATGCTATAAAATTGAATAAGACGCCCCAAAATTAATGAAAGTAGAGATTTGTACTTGGCAAAGAGCGTTGAGTGGAATCAATCATGTTATTTTGGGGAATTAAAAAGAACATTGATATAGAACAACATGAGGACAACATGAGGACAACATGAGGACAACATGGGGACAACATGGGGACAACATGGGGACAACATGAAGGCAACATGAGGGCAACATCAGGATAACATGAGGACAACATGAAGACAACATCAGCACAACATGAAGACAACATCAGCACAACATGAGGACAACATGAGGACAACATGAGGACAACATGAGGACAACATGGGGACAACATGGGGACAACATGGGGACAACATGGGACAACATGAGGACAACATGAAGACAACATGAAGACAACATCAGCACAACATGAGGACAACATCAGTACAACATGAAGACAACATGAGGACAACATCAGGACAACATCAAGATAACATGAGGACAACAACATGAGGGCAACATCAGCACAACATGAAGACAACATGAGGACAACAGAATAACATGAGGACAACAACATGAGGACAACATGAAGGCAACATGAAGACAACATGAGGATAACATGAGGATAACATGAGGACAACATGAGGACAACATGAGGACAACATGAGGACAACATGAGGACAACATGAGGGTTAAATCAAACATCGGATTGTTAAAACATCTCCATCTTCTGCAGGTTTTGATGCATCACCGCTGACTTTATGGATTTGGGGTTTTATTACTACCTTGTTTCTTTGTTGATGACGCCGCCCACGCGTCAGCGCTCGAGGTTTTCTTGTGACAGCTGTTGTCTCGATGGATGTGAACCTGAGACAGACGGAGGGACATGGAAGCAGACATCACTGTGGAGGAGACACTGGGAGGAGACACAGTTTCCAGATGGACGCGCGTGGTTGTTTTTTACCTTAAAATAAGCCGTGTTGAACTCCATCTGCTGCTGCCGCTCCTTATCTGACGGCTCACCGCAGAACACCAGCTACACCAAACGGAAAGAGAAGAAGAACTTTTATTTTATTTAATTTTTTAACTTTGCAACTAAGCACCTTCCTTCCTTCTTTCCTTCCTTTTTACCTCCCTTTTGCTTTGGTTGTTTACCTTCCTTCCTTACCTTTTTACCTTCCTTCCTTCCTTTATCTTTTACCTTCCCATCCTAACTTTTTACCTTTCTTCCTTCCTAACTTTGTACCTTCCTTCCTTTTTACCTCCCTTCCTTCCTAACTTTGTAACCTTCCTTCCTTTTTACCTTCCTTCCTTCCTTTCATCCTGAAATGGGTCAATTTGACCCGGATACCATACAAGGGTTAAGCTTCCCCGGGTAGCATACCTGTATGATATTAGCATACCTGTATGATATTAGCATACCTGTATGATATTAGCATACCTGTATGATATTAGCATACCTGTATGATATTAGCGTACCTGTATGATATTAGCGTACCTGTATGATATTAGCGTACCTGTATGATATTAGCGTACCTGTATGATACCTGTATGATATTAGCGTACCTGTATGATATTAGCGTACCTGTATGATATTAGCATACCTGTATGATATTAGCATACCTGTATGATATTTCTGCAGTCCCGATGTGTTCAGGAACACTCCTTGCTCTGATGAGAAACAGACATCACACAACTCTTTGGTTAATTATACAAATTACGTTTATGTCCCTTTTTTCCCAACACTTTTGACGCTTTTTCTTTTCCAATGTTTGTCACTTTTTTTATTTACATTTTCAACACTACGTAACACTAACTTATTAACTTTAGCTTTACAGTTATTTTTGGAATTTATGGTCAATAAACCTCATTTATAGGAAATTATACCTAATGTTTGAGTTAGAAAAGCAGAAATTAGGAATTATTGAGACTAAAATTAAAGGAATGGATGTTGATGATAATCACAGACTGGAATATGTCAACTTTTACTCAATACTATTTCAAAAACACTTCCATTTGTTTTACAATGCTATAAAATTGAATAAGACGCCCCAAAATTAATGAAAGTAGAGATTTGTACTTGGCAAAGAGCGTTGGGTGGAATCAATCATGTTATTTTGGGGAATTAAAAAGAACATTGATATAGGACAACATGAGGACAACATGAGGACAACATGAGGACAACATGGGGACAACATGGGGACAACATGGGGACAACATGGGGACAACATGGGGACAACATGGGGACAACAGGGCAACATGAGGACAACATGAGGGCAACATGAGGGCAACATGAGGGCAACATGAGGGTTAAAGTAAATCAAGTGACATAAATACGCAGGAATGAAGCCACACTGACGCCCTGTTAAGTATCCAATGATCTGCTCCAGAGCTTCGTAGACCTCTGTCTTGCTGTTGTAGGTCAGGTGGGCTCTCTCTAACAGCTCATAGATGAAACTGAGACGGACACAAGACAAAAAAAACATTATCAACTGGAGTCTTAATGTAATGATATAAATGTTTAAAGATTCTGATTACAGTCTGTTTTGGGCTTTTTATCTTGAAGATGATTCATTTATTCCAAAGGCACAGGCTAATTACTGCTAGCTAACATGCTAGTTAACATTAACATAGGCACAGGCTAATTACTGCTAACTAACATGCTAGTTAACATTAACATAGGCACAGGCTAATTACTGCTAACTAACATGCTAGTTAACATTAATAATTAAACCTAAACAGCTGATGTAAGTCCAAACTTCCTGTGAGCTTCTCCTGACAATACGTGATACTGAGCGACAGTAAGTCGCGTGGTTACGACACAATTGTTAGCCTATTTTTATAAAAACGTCTGCTACCGAGTCATAACGTGAGATACAAGGTAACGGAGCCTTTTACACATTGTTGTTTATTTTGAAATAAACAACGGACAAATAGAGTCTTTAAACGCTTCAGATGGAAAGTTATTCGCTGCCAAAGTGACGTCAAAATGAATGGGAGTCAATGGGATGCTAACGGCGGGTGATGGGTGGTTAGCATCAAAAATGGCGCCGTAGGAGCTACGCGCTGCGCAGAGAAGCTAACCCCCTTGCTACCACATGAGCCCGTGTGTCTTTATGCAACAGAGGTTTTCCTGTGCGTCTCTGCGACGTGTCAACGTTAGACAGCCAATCACAGACATTATTAGATCTCGGTAGGAGCATGCTGAGTGCTTATTGGCTCGATGACGCTAATGAGGTATTGAAGTTGGGCGTTGGATGACGAGGCCTTTATCGATACTCTTTACTTTAGGGTCAGCCAGCCCTACTGAGCCATATACAGACTGCTGTCGGCCTACTATCTTCTACACTTTCCCATACATTCCAGGTTTCGTGATGCCTTTTTCACTCGGAACTTCATAGGAATCGACGGCCGCTTCCAGATTCAGCAGTATCTCTGTCAAAGCAGACAAAAACAGTTTGGAAAAACAATAAATCCCACAGAGCACTGTTGATGACCCAAACTAGTTTATGACATAAATCACGGCAAATGAGACAATACAATACAATACAGGCCATTACACACCAGGGGCATGACCAATAAACGCAAAATTATCGCCTGTGAATATTTCGCAGTGAAACCATTCATACCGGCAGCGATGCAAATGTGCAACAGTCTTAAATAAAAAGGTTACAAATATTCGCGCCAGCTCATCGACCACGTGGGCGGGACAGTTTTGGGTCCTTCTGTGGACGCTGTTGACGTTAAAAACGAACACTAAGCTAGTGTGATCTATTTATTTGAGTCTTCTTTTAGAATAGAAGAGAACGCCTTCATTGTCATTATACACAAGTGCAACGAGACTGAAGAGACCCCTTTACAGTGTCAACACAAAATATCAAAATATCAAATGTAAAAATATAAAATGTAAGTAGTGCAGAAGAAGAAAAAAAAAAATAAATAAATAAATAAAAGAGGGGGGGGGGGGACGTGGTGTACAGTTCCTGAGAGCAACTAGATTAGGGGGACCAGATGTCCACGGTTTCCGGGGACAGTCCCTGATTTTGGTGACCTGTCCCCGGCTGGATCTGTCCCCGGAAATGTCCCCGGTTTCCACTGTGACTGACAGACCCGATACTGGAATGAAAGAAAGAAAACTCTGACCAAACGGAGCCGATCGAGCAGCGCTGCTCAGAGCTCAGAGATGTTTTAGAAAGTATTTTACCATGCTAAAATCACTGATTTTTACCATGCTAAAATCTAAAACTGATTATTTACATGGAGTCTGGTGGAGATATGCTGCTCTATACACGCTAAAATCACTGATTATTTACATGGAGTCTGGTGGAGATATGCTGCTCTATACACGCTAAAATCACTGATTATTTACATGGAGTCTGGTGGAGATATGCTGCTCTATACACGCTAAAATCACTGATTATTTACATGGAGTCTGGTGGAGATATGCTGCTCTATACGCGCTAAAATCACTGATGGAGATATGCTGCTCTATACACGCTAAAATCACTGATTATTTACATGGAGTCTGGTGGAGATATGCTGCTCTATACACGCTAAAATCACTGATTATTTACATGGAGTCTGGTGGAGATATGCTGCTCTATACACGCTAAAATCACTGATTATTTACATGGAGTCTGGTGGAGATATGCTGCTCTATACACGCTAAAATCACTGATTATTTACATGGAGTCTGGTGGAGATATGCTGCTCTATACATGCTAAAATCACTGATTATTTACATGGAGTCTGGTCGAGATATGCTGCTCTATACATGCTAAAATCACTGATTATTTACATGGAGTCTGGTGGAGATATGCTGCTAAAATCTGATTATTTATACACTGCTATAAAATCACTGATTATTTACATGGAGTCTGGTGGACTTTTATGTTTTAAAAAATGATCTTAATGTTTAACAGAAAGGTCAGCCTCCTTAGAAATCCTTTCCATAATGTTATCAGACACTTAGAATATTAATCTGAGTCTGTCAGCAGCAAAACGAGCACTTTATGAACGTAAATACAAGCTGGACAATTCTCCCATTAACTTCCATTGTAGCTTGTTTCTCTGCTGCCGACTGCAGCGATCTCGTTTCATACTGCATCAATGTCAAAGGAACATCTTTCCTCAATAGTTTATATTGTATCTGATACTCAGCTCTAGGTCTAGTGTCCCCGTTTTAAGTTTTACAAAAATTAAAAACATGACGATGTTTTGGAGGTATTTACGCTTCTGAGCTGAAAATGTCCCCGGATTTAGTCTGAGAGACCTGGTCCCCTTACACTATATACATATATAAAATAGTAAGAAAATAAAGGGGTTGTATACACATTATGTAAATATTATAGTTATTGGTGTATCAAAAGTCTTGAGTATTAAACATTGCACAGTAATGAAATTAAGTGATAAAAAATAAGTATTTCAAAATATTGCAATATTAGTGAAATTCCCTCTCTACTCATCAGTTAAGCAGTGTAGCCTACATATCTCTTCTCTTGTAATGTTTTACATTTCCAAATAAACTATTAAACCAAAAACTATAAACTAAACTATGACTAGGGCTGTTTTTATGGAACTTAAGGATGGATAGTAGTAGTTTTTACTGAGAAGAAGCCTCTGTTTTGCAGGAACGCCCTGATCACTTTCACACAGTACAACCCCCCGTCTGATCTGCTGCCACTGAGCAGCTCCACTGGGGCGGTTGGGGGTTAGGTGCCTTGCTCAAGGGCACCTCAGCGGCGGTAATGAGGGCGGGACAAGCGCTCCTCTTTCACTTTCCCCACCCGGATTTGATCCTATTGGTCTGGGTATTGAACCGACGGCCTCTCAAGCTCTCTTTCCTAACCTCTAGGCCGCCACGGCCTAGTCTCGCACCGCCAGACCCTCTTCCACAGCGCTGCGGAGGAGGGTCTGGCTAGTCAACACTGGATGGGAAAGATATGGGTTCAAACCACAAATACAGCTCCAGACGCAGCTAAATAGTCTCGGGAAGGAACGTTTTGGTGAAACGCCACGTATCAATATTAAATGAAGTGTTACAATACAGTAACGTGAGCTATTTAAAAAGATCTGAATTCATGGTTACACCTCATTTCAGGCAACGCAGCAATCCCGGAAGTGGAACATCAAGGATTTATAGATCAAGATCATTCAAGAATTTAAAATCCTTCTCTATACTTTCAAAGCCATCCATAACCTTGCTCCTCCATATCTATCAGAACTCCTTCCCATTCGCCGTTCCCTCCCGCTCCCTCAGATCCTCCTCTTCTATCCACCTCACTGTCCCCCCAGCTCGACTTGTCACCATGGGGACCAGAGCCTTCAGACGCTCTGCTCCCCAGCTCTGGAACTCACTCCCACCTGACCTCCGCAATGTCGACTCTCCCCCCCGTTCAAAACCAGACTCAAACCCCATCTGTTCCAGCTTGATTATTTGTAAATACACTGTCCCTGTCATTATTATTATTATTATTATTTTTTTTTTTTTTGTTATAACTGCTTACACTTTTCTGTTCCCTGTATCTATCTTTTATTGTCTGTAGAGCAACCTTGAGGGCTTAGAAAGGCGCTGTTAAATAAAATGTATTATTATTATTATCATCATCATCATAATAACATAATGACAAATCAACATGGTTGAGGTCTTTATTTGAGGTGTGGACCAAAAAAAAAACAACAACAACAAAAACCGACCTTGTTCTGAAAGATCACATCGCTTTATCGTCGCTTAATATTTAGGCTCTGTGTAAAAGTACTAAAAAAAAAAAAAAAACAAGAGTTCAAAATAATGTATTGACGTGCGAATTAAAAATCCCCCCCTCCCCGGTGTGTAAAGACCTTAACGCTTTTAAATCTTCTTTATAGCTTTATGAATACTTACGTTTGATTTTAGCGATGGTCTCTACCGTCATCTTTAAGCCTGGAAGTCAAGAACATTCTGTAAGGATTGATTTTGTGATTCAAAGCATTCAAATATGTGTTCAATGTTGTTTCAATCAAGTGCCATAGACACTAGAGGATGGATACCCGACCCGAGCCGGGCCGGGTTGGGACAGATTTTAGAAAGGATGCTCGGGTTCGGGTCGGGCTCGGTCACATCAGCGCGATGAGGCATTGAACATTTAGAATTTAAAACAGCTGATTATGTAGGTAACCAATGGGCCTGTTTCACCTGATGCAAATGTTCGTTTTTGGATTAAAATAAATGTCAAATATTACCCTAACATCCGTCTTCCTGTGTGCTGTGACAACGGAAGACGTGCGTGTTAAGCTCCATGTGGCAGCGCAACGATGGAAGATGTTAAAAAGAAGTTTTAAACTATTGAAAACGAAGGAAAGTCAGCTGTGCATTGATGAGCTCATCTGTTGACATTTCCCAATGCCTTCCTACAATTGCTTAATAAAAGCGGCTTTCCACACAAACAAACGTACATGTGTCATTAGTATGAGAAACAAATGAGATTTTAACTGTCGGGCTCGGGTCGGGCTCGGACAGCAAAATCCGGCCCGATCCGCACTCTAATAGACACCCCCCCACCCGCCCCCCCACCCTTCTGACCAGAGCTGAGCGACTCTACGTTGAAGTCCTGGACCGAGTCTCCGTGGCGGACTTCTTTAGCCTGCTCCACCAGCAGCCGGTCCACAGCAGTGATGGCCGAGGCTACGTCGTAGGGAGTCAGGTCAAAGGATGTTGATTCTTCACACGTCTTCTCCTGCAGACCACAGAAACACATGAGGGCTGGGTAGGGGGGGCATTCTGCACTCTTAGATACCAAAGGCAAGACCACAGGCACGTAGACAGCCTTTGTTGTGATTGATTGCTAGCTTAAAAAATGTCAATAAAAGTGATTAAAATGTGAACAAATGTCAAATAAAGCGACAAAAATGTGAAAAGATGTTGAAAGAAGTAACAAAAATGTCAAAAAAAAAAGTGACAAATCGGGGGAAAACCCACGAAAATTTCTAAAGGCTCAGAAAAAGTCGTCAAACGTTGAAATAAAAGTGACAAAATCATTCGTGAAAGCAACAAAAGGGTCGAAAAAGACAACCATAACCTTGATATAAAAAAAAAAAAAAAAAGGTTTTTCATTTTAAATTTTGACACAGAAAAACTCAAATTTCCAGGGCGACAACGCCGGAGAGTCTGCAACATTCAGTCAAATTAAATCCAAATGGCTGGTGTGAGCATGGATTGGAAAGCAGATGTGCAGATTCAGAGTGCTCGTTAGCTTGTCCAACAGTGTCTGAAACCCCCTTTCCAACGATGGAAGACATTCTTTAACTTTTCAAAAAAGACAATCACGGCCCCAGAGGTGGGTACACAGTGACACTTGGTAAGTTTTTTGAAAAAATTGTACTTCTAGGAGTAGTTTTCTGGTCCCTTTAGGCCTTTTACAGTCTTTCTTGAGTAGATGCTTTGTTTAATCAAGAAGCATTATACTAGAACCAGTCCATTTTAAACAATTTGGATGAAAGAATACCGGAAATTTTTATGTAGAAACTTTTTTAAAAAACTTTCAAATTTGACCCGAGGACAACAGGAGGGTTAACATCCATCCATCCATCCATCCATCCATCTTCATCCGCTTATCCGAAGTCGGGTCGCTGGGGCCAGGATTTTGCAGCGCCCAGCAGGGGGCACCCCAAACTTGTTTTCATCCGATCGTGACAAAGCGGAAACAGGCAGCCTGGACGAGCTCGAGGGTACCCGGATGCCAGGACTCTCAGAGGGACTGCAGGTCTCTCTGGTGACCTCAAAGATGAGTTCTGTTATGGCGAATGAAACGCTCGATCCCCCAAGTAGCTCATCCAATCAAGGCAACCATTCACCAATGCCCGCCGTTGTTTACCTTTTTCTTCTTCTTCTTCTAGTCCATAGAAATAGCAAAGTCAGCAGCCTTTCCTCGTTAGCGCCACCTCTATCCAGGAGTCCAGAGACTAGACCACCTAGCCACATTGGTGCTCGACAGGTGGGACGCGAGCAGCCCCCCTCTGAGGAAACCCATTTCTTCCGCTTGTACCCTGAAATATGAGTGTCTTTGTGGTTAGAGAGTCCCCATCCTCATGACCATTTAAGGTAATGTTAAGAAATGGATGATTGAAAATCATCACTGTCAACACTGACGCTTGGTCCCATGGCTCACCAACAATAATTATCTATTTCGATAAATTTGCTATACCAATTGTTTATTCCATGGTGACTTAACATTGTGAACAAACCTTTTGTCTATTGTAAAATCCTTCATTGTATTATAACTGTTTATTATTTTAGGATGCCTAACATCTGGCTAGGGACTGCAGAAAACAGCCCATCGGTTTCCTGTACAAATCAATGTTGAAATAAAACAAGTGTCTTTTTAAAAAATAAATGAAAAATTATCTCCACTGGCTTTATCACACACAGCCTTACCACATTGTGAGCTTCATCAAAGATGACCACGGCGCCGTTTAGCTCGATGTTGTGCGCTCTGCGGCTCTGTGGAACAACGGGAAAGAACACAACAGCAGCGTGGGTCAGGATATGTAACGAGAGCGCCAAGTATCAACCCGACTTTATAAAGCTTACATTCCCAAGCACACCCTTCTATTCCTGCAGTGTGTTCGGCAATGCTGAAAGATGGCACTCAAAAGGTCTAGTTTGGGACAATTCAAGTGATGTTCATTCAGACATCCTTGTGTAAAAGGGGGTGTTAGAAGCTTGCAAAGATGGCGAAGTGAATACTCGAGTGGGCAAACTAGCTTGCCAGTTAATCATATCATGCTCGTTAACAGAGGAACTGCTGGTGCCAATCCTAACTGGACACTTCTTACTTCTGCACACCTCTAGTTCGGTGGACTCGGGCCGATTCGGGGGTAAAGTTGCAACCTTGTTAAATTTTCATTTGGTTTGGGGTTGCTATCACACTGCACCAAACACTTGTAATGGGTAAATTACATTTAAGCATGATTTCATATATCCTTCTTTAATATTATTATTCATATAATTATTAACAATGCTTTTTAGGCTGTACGACTTTGAAAACCCCCGTCCCTGTGTGTCCTCCCTGAAGGAGCGACTCTGTTAGTCTCCGAGGAGAATACCATGGAGACGTTTGTTCAGGGTTAGGTTTACCAAACCAAGTCTGGGTCAGGAAGAGGCTCCAACTTGTCTGAGAGATTGGACGTGTTTTGCAAAACATTTTCTCCTCTAGGGGAAACAGGATATACGTCGATATGAGCAGAAAGCTCAGAAAGCAGAGCTGGGCAAATATGGAGAAAAATCAAATATCACAATATTTTTTAACCAAATACCTCGATATCGATATACACTACAATATCTTTGCAGTGGTGGCTATTGGTTCTTTTCACAAAATGAGCTCAGCTTGCCATCCGTCTACAGCATAGCTCTTCCGCCGTCTGTCACGGCGTTCATAATTCACGCGAGTAGAGCGTGGCGTTAGTTTCAAACGGCCCGAACGAGACCAGTGTGAAAGCAAACCTAACTTCATGGCCCTCCTAACAGGATCATTTAACTACTGCAATGCCAAATTTATTATAGCGGTGGGAATCAGGAGACGCCTCCCGATACGACATCATCACGATACTTATGCCACGATACAATATTATTGCAATATTCTGCGATATATTGCAATTTATAACCTTTTTTTCCAACTTCTAAATTTCGCCAATTTCAAATATTGTCCCCAAAAGAAAACTTATTTTCTTGTCCTTTAGGACATCTGGTTCATCTGAAAACTAAACTTGTCCAGACATTTGTTTTCATCTTTAGGACATTCAATGTTTTCTTGTCCTGCAGGACGGGACAAACTGACCAACCAGGATATAACTAATGTTTTCTTGTCCTTTAGGACATGACTAATGTTTTCTTGTCCTTTAGGACATGACTAATGTTTTCTTGTCCTTTAGGACATGACTAATGTTTTCTTGTCCTTTAGGACATAACTAACTTGTTTTCTTGTCCTTTAGGACATGACTAATGTTTTCTTGTCCTTTAGGACATAACTAATGTTTTCTTGTCCTTTAGGACATGACTAATGTTTTCTTGTCCTTTAGGACATAACTAATGTTTTCTTGTCCTTTAGGACATGACTAATGTTTTCTTGTCCTTTAGGACATGACTAATGTTTTCTTGTCCTTTAGGACATAACTAACTTGTTTTCTTGTCCTTTAGGACATGACTAATGTTTTCTTGTCCTTTAGGACATAACTAATGTTTTCTTGTCCTTTAGGACATAACTAATGTTTTCTTGTCCTTTAGGACATAACTAATGTTTTTCTTGTCCTTTAGGACATAACTAATGTTTTCTTGTCCTTTAGGACATGACTAATGTTTTCTTGTCCTTTAGGACATGACTAATGTTTTCTTGTCCTTTAGGACATGACTAATGTTTTCTTGTCCTTTAGGACATAACTAATGTTTTCTTGTCCTTTAGGACATAACTAATGTTTTCTTGTCCTTTAGGACATAACTAATGTTTTCTTGTCCTTTAGGACATGACTAATGTTTTCTTGTCCTTTAGGACATGACTAATGTTTTCTTGTCCTTTAGGACATAACTAATGTTTTCTTGTCCTTTAGGACATGACTAATGTTTTCTTGTCCTTTAGGACATAACTAATGTTTTCTTGTCCTTTAGGACATGACTAATGTTTTCTTGTCCTTTAGGACATAACTAATGTTTTTCTTGTCCTTTAGGACATGACTAATGTTTTCTTGTCCTTTAGGACATGACTAATGTTTTCTTGTCCTTTAGGACATAACTTAATGTTTTCTTGTCCTTTAGGACATAACTAATGTTTTCTTTTGTCCTTTAGGACATAACTAATGTTTTCTTGTCCTTTAGGACATAACTAATGTTTTCCTGTCCTTTAGGACATGACTAATGTTTTCCTGTCCTTTAGGACATAACTAATGTTTTCTTGTCCTTTAGGACATAACTAATGTTTTCCTGTCCTTTAGGACATGACTAATGTTTTCCTGTCCTTTAGGACATGACTAATGTTTTCTTGTCCTTTAGGACATAACTAATGTTTTCCTGTCCTTTAGGACATGACTAATGTTTTCTTGTCCTTTAGGACATGACTAATGTTTTCTTGTCCTTTAGGACATAACTAATGTTTTCTTGTCCTTTAGGACATAACTAATGTTTTCTTGTCCTTTAGGACATGACTAATGTTTTCTTGTCCTTTAGGACATGACTAATGTTTTCTTGTCCTTTAGGACATAACTAATGTTTTCTTGTCCTTTAGGACATAACTAATGTTTTCTTGTCCTTTAGGACATAACTAATGTTTTCTTGTCCTTTAGGACATAACTAATGTTTTCTTGTCCTTTAGGACATAACTAATGTTTTTCTTGTCCTTTAGGACATGACTAATGTTTTCTTGTCCTTTAGGACATAACTAATGTTTTCTTGTCCTTTAGGACATAACTAATGTTTTCCTGTCCTTTAGGACATGACTAATGTTTTCCTGTCCTTTAGGACATGACTAATGTTTTCTTGTCCTTTAGGACATGACTAATGTTTTCCTGTCCTTTAGGACATGACTAATGTTTTCTTGTCCTTTAGGACATAACTAATGTTTTCTTGTCCTTTAGGACATGACTAATGTTTTCCTGTCCTTTAGGACATGACTAATGTTTTCTTGTCCTTTAGGACATGACTAATGTTTTCTTGTCCTTTAGGACATGACTAATGTTTTCTTGTCCTTTAGGACAGAGCGAGGACGGAGTCCTCTCTTTGAGCCGGCGAAGTCAGCTGACCTTTGGATCCAGCAGGTAGTTGTACGGCATGAAGACGACGTCTGCTTGCTGCTTCAAGGATCGGGACAGGTAGTAAGGACAGACCCTGCAGAAGAACCAAATGTACATTATAACTAGGACTCGTTTTACAATGCCTGGAGGGAAAGATGTTTTTAAAACCAAGAAGCTGCAGCACAAAAGGGACAAAATGAACTAATTGTTGCCTGTAGAGCAGCAACAGCAGCAATATTCACAGAAAAGTCACTATATACGCTCATGAATATCACCATGAAAACTAATGTCCAATCTGAATACGATGAATCTTTATTGTACACACACACACACACGAAAAATTGTGATTCTTATATTTGTTTTTGTCTAAAAAGACTGAGTGAGAAAATAATCAGCGGATAAATCAATATGAACATAATTATTAGTAGCAGTCCTTCATTCCATATGGTACATAGATACATACACACATACACCTGGACACTCTCTCTCACTCACACACACCTGGACACACACCTGGACACACACACACACACACCTGGACACACACACACACACACACACACCTGGACACACACTCACACACACACACACACACACACACACCTGGACACACACACACTCTCACACACACACCTGGACACACACACACACCTGGACACACACTCTCACACACACACCTGGACACATACACACTCTCACACACACACCTGGACACACACACACACATAAATACCTGGACACTTGAACACCTGACTTGACACTTGACTGATAATTTATGGTAAATGTCTTTTTATAGCAAAAATGTTCCTTGCGGGAGTCATCCCAAAAGGGTTAATAAAGAGAAGACTAAGTCAAAATCTTACACACACACACACACACACACACACACACACACACACCTATTCGACAAACACCATGCGTCCGCTGATGAATTTAACCTTCTAATAAAGCAGGACGGAGATTCGTTAGTGTAACAGACGAGGAGATGAGCATCAAATCGAATCCCACCTCTGCTTGTTGCCGAATTTGACCAAGTCTTCCACGTCGAGGATATTATTCGCCAAGTCTCGGTCAGTGCTCCTCTCTAAAGAAGAAAAGATTAAAATAAATGGTGGAAAAGCAATACAAGAAGCAGTAAGAGTTGGGCGAGACTACAGAGTCCGTGGTAGAACTTCAGACATTACCACAAAGTCCTGAAATACGTCTTTAAACAACTCTTTGTTAAATAACAACATTACCTTCAACGTTATTGTAGAAGACACACGACCTGGTGGAAACCTTTGCTCTGCACATATGGACCTGGAAAGCAGCAGGGAATACATTTAAATCTGTAGAAAT